>OY755091.1:15118876-15280903 GCA_963576655.1 Gastrophysa polygoni
TTTCACTTGGCTGCAGCAGTAATGTCGACCATCCGATATGAATAGCTTGAGAACATTGAGTATTTTTTCACGCAACATTACAGAATGAAGTATGTGTCCAAGTCACTTTTATCGTAATCAGGTGCTGACATAAAATCATGATGTACATACAGTGTGCCCAATTTTCGATGCTTTTTGCAGCAGATATCTCCATTATCTTTGAATATAGTGTTGTGGTTTTCACATTGAAGCCCTACTCTTCTTTAATAATTGACGAAACCTTTTCGTTATTTTACGTCTTGAGTATAACACACTAGAAGAAGAAGAAGCACAACAACTAGTGGAAAAACCACATCCAAAATCATATATCGTAACATAAACAGAAATTTGAGGTCAATACCACCGTAGAGAAGTG
Source organism: Gastrophysa polygoni (assembly GCA_963576655.1). Lineage (NCBI taxonomy): Eukaryota > Metazoa > Arthropoda > Insecta > Coleoptera > Chrysomelidae > Gastrophysa > Gastrophysa polygoni. The sequence goes on from OY755091.1 coordinate 15,119,271, forward strand.
AACACCTTGAAGACTTGTTCATCTTTAGCTTGCCTATATACGACGTTGCCATGTTTACAAATCGATATGTCCGTGAATTTCTCGGTCTTCTATCATGAAAGAGATTTCATGAGTTTTTTTAATAAATAATGAATTAATCTTCCTTTCATTCCGAGATTTTGTAACTGTATTTGTACAATTCATAGTATTCATTTGCAGTTGTTTTTGCTGAAGCTGTCTATTCCTCATAACCGGTACATGCATAGAATTAAGCATTTCGCCTAGTGTTAATCATTCTTCATTTTCAATACCCCGCACAATTATGTTTCGATTGATTTTTTTCTTTTGGAGGGAGAAACGGCGCGATGCCTAAACAACCCTATTTAACCATGATAGGTTAGGTTAGATCACTGGCCAGAAATACGGTGAAAATGTATCCTAGTCAGAGGGTCACCCTACCAATGAAGCCGCAAGCGAGAATCATTGTAGTTCAGACAATAATATAAATGTTTGAATCGTTTTCATCCTTTTTTCACTACTCGAAGCGAACTCGGTGTAAGTAGAGACATCTAGAAGACGACTCCACGACGATTCACACGTTTCAACTTGCCTGTATAAAAAGTAATAAACTCCTATTCTTATTCTTATGTGCTGAACCATAGTCGATGATTCTCATCAAACGTATTTATGAGAGAGTTGAGGTAATATTGATACTTTCTTTGGAACTTGAGGTCGATAATAGTACATAGATTATGTTATGTTTTGGCGACAATCGACAATATATGTCTCATAAACTGTTATTTCTATTTTGCCTTAATTCACCTAGTGAATTATTGCTGATTATGATGACAATCCGACTGAACATTGTAACTTACAATAATTCGCAAGTAGGTATAAGTGAAAAACCTCTTTTCTTAGAATGATCTGTTATTTTGAATTTATAACGTTCTCTCAATCATAAGCCACTTCTCTAAATAACATTCATGTAGGAATTTCGAAATATGTTTGTATCTCCATCGTACCTATACGTTTAGGTTTATTAGTTTTTAGTTTTATGTTTATTTTCTGAGTTAGCTGAAATGAACATTTCTCTTTTGTTGTCATCGAAAATCTGCTGGTCACAGTATAAAGATAAAGCATGGTTTCTATGATCCAAACAAAATTGTTTTCACTACGGTCCGCTAACAGTGCTAACGTCAAACAAGTGTCTGCACTTTTGTCAGAGGTTAGAATACCCTAATCTGTCCAAAGCAAACAAGTGGAATCTTTGTGTGCGAGAACCGAGAAAGGATGGATATTATATTATTGTCTACGTTTCCATCGAATCCCGAGCGGGCCTGTTTGTTTACGCGCCCGACATATCCGGTTCAAAAATTATTACAATTGACTTCCGCCCGACCCAGGATTCCGATGTCCGAACCGGGAACATAGCAAAGGACAAGGAAGACCTCCCCGGCAAGCATAATACAGAAGCGAACCGGGGTTTCCGGTTTTTGTCAGGGAATACCCATACCAATTGAATTAAATGTTCTTGACTGGGACGGATATTGGTCATAAAAGCTACAATATACATCAGGCTGTTTAGTTGTTCACGTACTTCGTATTCGAGGTTTATATTATTCTGGTTATTCCTGGTTTGTTTTTCTATCTATATATCAGCTCTATCACAAGAAATATCAGTCGAAGAACATTCATCACGAGGTTCCGAAACATATGCAACTTTTGTACCTGAAATATAACTAGAATCGATACAAAACAGCGTTTCATCGCACGTTTTATCAAAGTGACCAAATGGACTCATGAAAAAAAACTTCCTCGAAAGAAAGAACGTTTTTTCAACTTTTAAAGTTTCACTACAAAATTTCATGGTTGTTTACGGTAGGTCGTTCATCAGAGACATGCGAATTGATTGAAGATTCAATATCACCACGAAATTTCAAAAGGTTGAATAGAGTTCTTTTGTTAGTTAACTTTTCTATAATTTCTGGGATTTCTGCACGTTTCTGAAAAATAAAAATTATGATAATTATCTCAATATTATTGTAATGAGGAGATAAAAGAAAACGGGAGCAGATTCGTTCCCGAAACGTGCACTACACTAAGATAAGTAGAAATTCTGATATCTATTAAATACATTTGTCTTCCAAATTCTTTAATTACAAATGGTGTCACTGAGAAATGAAAAAAATCTCTTGTATTTATCTGACGATTGAATTCCGAGCGCAGTGACATTTTGAGGAAGATCATAAATCTGTCAATACTACAAATATCGAGATAGTTATTATAATTCTTATTTTCAGCTTCTAAAAACAAGGAGAGAAAACTTAATAAATTTTAGAAAAATTGATACACCACCTACTCGATCAACTCAAAGACAGTGTTTTATGTATCGAGAAAGTGATGAAATTATATGCATGCGTAAAATATAATATGTCATTCAGATATTGATATTTATCAGAAAACCTGTTTGCCTGACCTTTGTACATTGAATAAATATATAAATAAATGAATGAATGAATGAATAAATGAATAACGAAATTCAATCCCCAGAGCTATAGCCAAGTTTTGAAATTGTATATCATGCACTGTATATCATAATCCATCCACGATGTTCTATTTTTTTTAATTCAGGCAGTTTGATGTACCTAGAAGGCTCTTTGATTGTGTGTTTTCTTAGTGTCACTAGAGTTACCTTTCTTCTTGCCATGTCTGCCTTGGTTAAAAATATAGAAATGCATCATAATTAGAAGATGTAGGCAGCTGCTTGCCAACTATAATAGGCCTGGTCTGAACTGAATTCTTGTGGTCAGCCAGGTAAAGGATATGACGAAAATACCCAATGGTTTTTCGAATCAGATAAATGATACATGACAGGAAACGTGTGCTTAGTCCTCTGGACCATTTACAATTCAGCAGCTGCCTGAAAGTATAGACAGGTAAGATAAAAAATTATTCGTGCTATATATCATCAGAATCATCATCAAAACTTCAAATACTTCAAATAATGAGTATATGTATGTGTTTTATATGGACCCGTGATATGAAACATATGACTTGAAAATTCACAATGAAGATGAAGTGAGTAAAAATTATTTTTTCATTGGTTTTCAGAACTCATTGAAACATAAATTTATTTAATAGACATTAGTAGGTATACTTATGTTATATCAGAGATCATTCAAAGTCTGTAATAATTGAACAGATTCGTATTATGCTATCCTAAGATATTTACAAAATCCCTACATATACTTCTATCGAAACTACGACTAAAAATATATTTCTGAAAGGTACACATATTGTCCACACAATAGATGGACTTGGTAAACACTTCATATCCAATATCTATCTAATTCACAAATCACGTTCCTAAATCTTCAGAGGCAAGAATCTAATTTCATTACAACTTTCTCGTTTTCCTTTGATGAATGTCAAATATGAACATGGCTTTAACGACCGTTTGGACAGGTGTTTAGCTCTAAACGCAAATGCAATAAGATAAACCACCTGAATGATTGAAAACTGGAAGCTGTAAAACGATTTACCATGCCGAAAGCGACGAGCATGCCGTAAACCGGAAGCAATGGGGTACAAACTGAAAGCCACAGGGGTTTGTCGAAACTTCGTGTAAACAAGGCCTTAAATTCACCAAATTCCAGAATGGTAGATATAATGACTGTGAATAATGGCGACACGTTACTCGATTGATGATGGTAATAACAGATATAAATTGTACGATCTCGTAAAACAGATCAGACATGAGGATGGTAGACTGAAACGATTTTTCTTCGATAAATTTAGATAATTTAGTGTATCCTTGCTGTGTGCTCAATGCCACTGCACTATTTGATCAGTCGTGATTCGTGATATTAGTAAATTAAGTTCGATACCATTTGCAGGTAGTGTATCAGTTAGGAGATGAAATTAACATACTTAAGGCTAGTTCATGCAACGTTTATTATAATTACATTTCATTAATATTATGATTAACAACAGTAAATCACTTTTCTTTGCCAAGTGAAGTCTTTCCTGATGCTTACAACCTCCAAATTTTCAAGAAAGATTCCAACACCTTCCTTCTCTCCCAAAATTCCACCGCTGACTAACACGATGTTCCTCGAACATTAGAGGTTTCCATCTCGTGTTGCCCTCAGATAAAAATGAAATAATGTATAGGGCGAGGTCATGCAATACATTAGTGCATTTTCATTACATTAGTCCACTAAAAAGATGCTCAAGTTCTAACTGTACATTATAAACAGCTAATTTGCATGCACGAGTATGTCTTTCAATAGACAATCACTGAAGGAGTTGAATTACCATCAGATCTTCAAAAGCGCTGAGTTACAGATTAGGTTGTTTTATTCTGAAATAATATATATACATACATATATTTTTTTTTCGTCCGTAATAATGTAATATTATTATTGTAGACAGTCATCATCATTGCTTGATAGTTAAATTTATAATGGACCAAGTATTAAGGAAAACCAAAGTAAATAAAGAAAACATAAGTAAGAAAAGAATAACAAAATTATAAGAAATACCTCAGACGAATTTCAATTCAATAATAATGTTTTGTATGAACAGAGATTTCTTCATGGTGATAACTCAATCATAATTAAAATGTACTTTTAATGAACGTTGCATGACTCGGCCTCAAACAGGGGATGATAACATTATATTTCTCTCATCTCTTTCGTTCAAAATATTTATAATGAGTATTATATATTATAATGTACCTTGAGTTACAGCATACTAGTTTAATCAAGTCAAGTCAAGCAACTCAATAAAGCCAAATCTATTGAAATTGATTTGAATTGAGTTTTTAGTGAAAAACAAAACCTTATATGCTCTACGGACGATTTTAGATGATAAAGCCCATCGGTTGGCATCCATCTATCCGGCCGGTGGTCCTATGGCCGAATCAGCAACCCTTCTGGCGCCATCATTTCTAGAACGTACTTGGATGCATAAATATTAATTATGTTGAATTTTGTTCCCGAAAGATCCAAAGCAAAGTATATGTATATATACCGGGTGGCACAGACTCATGGTACACGCCCTTATATCCTTTATTCTTATAGCTACCTTTCTGGAATTCTCAAAATCAAATATGCTTGGACGTATACCTACTCAGAATATTTTTTCAATTTCCTCTCATGAACTTTTTTTCCAAGGTTTTTTATACGGAAAAGATATCAACAATTTCCAAATGGAACACCCTGTATATCATTACATTCTTGAAAACTTCATGATTTTTCGAATTCAGTGATATCCAGTAGTTGATATTTTATCTGTCGGAACACACATTTCATTTCTCGATCAAGATAGTCGTCAACTTCCTATAATTATTCCAAATTATCGATATGACGCTACATTAACGTTACAAAAATTATAGTGGTGGGAAATAGGGGCAAAAATAGTGAAGCAAAAATTTTTGACTTGAAACTTGTTTTTTTCAAATGGTACCATAATGGTACTCTGTACACTCATTCTGTAGCGTCGATAGGGAATCCACCCATATTATGAAGTTTTCAGAAATGCTATTTTCGGAAAAACCGGAAGTTGAATTCAAATTCTGATAATTTCAAAAAGTGCCCTATACTGAGGCATATTTGCTGTTCCAAATTTCAGGAATGAAGCTATGAAAACAAAGCAGAAAAGAGCGTATGAGTCTGTGTCACATGGTATATATTTGTCCTCATCCATTTTTTTAAATGGTCTATTAGCAAGGAATTTCTCTTTTATGTACGTAAAAGTTGAATTTCAAACACAGTGACATCTTGGGACAGGTCATAATCAATATATCTTCTATTCTTATTTTTGGATTTTGGGGTGTAAGGTTTTCTGAAATTCACAAATGACTCTCCTCCAATATCATTACAGATATTTCTAAATTTGTTTCCTATTGGTCATATTCTGTATTTTTTATGCAAGTAAAAAATTCATAACATTCCCTAAAGACTAGATTTTTTGCATATTTGGGCGTACGTATTTTCTGCAGAAAATATTTTCTTTGAATTGGTTGAATCTATATATTTTGTGAGTGCAAATCACACTGTATAGGAATACTATTCCGCCTTCAGAATTGCTACGTGCCTTGTCAAGATACCGTTTGCTTAAAGTAGGTACTTTTTAGAGAAACTGAGGAAAATATGGCCATTCTTCAACGCATATCATCTGGTAAATGTAGATAGTTGTATAGAATTGATAGAAAGGCACCTCCCCTTCCTTTATGATCAGGCAGATGTTTCCGGTTCATCACAGAAGGGACAGAGGACATACGAATCGTCCAATAATCGAGGACGAAGTCACGTCGGTTACCCTCTTTATGCCCAATAAATAATGCATAAAATGTTGACGGGTTTATAACGGGTTACAAAGGGTTGCTTCGGCCGTCATGTTTCCGTCTTTCGACACCTAGCATAATAGAAAATTGTTTGGATTTTTAGACAGCATCGGTTGTGCCGGTACATAATATTTATTATAGTGGCAATTTCCTCTTTAGTTTCTTACAAATTACAAAGGACAAGTACCGGATTAGGTAGGTACGCCTTTTTAGGGTTCACTCCACTGGATAAAGGAGCGAATAGTTTATCGATGAGGATTATTCATTACTAATAATAGGGGGAGTGGGAGTGGGAGTGAGCGGAAAGCAAGTCTAATGCTGAAAATTCAAGCTTCATTTGCAAGCCAGCAAACATATTTCATGTGTAGTAAATGATAAAACATGAATGCTATCGATTTTTTTTAATGAACAGGTTAAGAATAAGAAAAATACAGATAATACTTCAGTTATTGATTTCCGGTTCGCTCTTTTTCGGATTTTTCGAAACCGTCTATGACTTTTTCCAGTTAACGACACATGTCTCAGCTCTATCACAAGAGAGATCAGTCGGAAAACTTTGTTACGTCACAAAGTTCTGGAACGTATGTGACTGGCATCTGAAATATAACTTGTTTCGCTGCAGAACAATGTTTTATCACATTTTCATCAACATGATTGAGTTGAGACATCTCAAAAATGACTAAACAAGAGACTTTGTTTCACCACGAAGTTTTAAAATATGTACAACTTGGATCTGAAATGCGACTCTTGCCTGTTTCAGAACAGTGTCAGTTTTATCAAATTGACTCATCACCAGACAACATAAACAAAATTGCATACTTGTTAACAACAATAACAGGTCATCAATGACACAAGGCACATGAAGTATTGATTGAAGAATTCAATTTCACCTCAAGATTCCATAGTACACGTATCACAGAAGAAGGTACACGTGTTTTATGTGGTGGAAAAGTGAAGAAGAAATATGATCTATCTTTTAGATGATTCAACTTCTTTTCCGACCGCCTATTCGTTTCGTTCCAGTATGGTTTGTATTGTTTGTGATCTCATTTTTCATTTATAATTTCACTCAACCATTGATGTGCAATTCTGATGTGATAAGTCTAAGAGAAGTCTGTGATTTCATTTGAGGCGGACTTTCATCCAAGCTAGATCATAGATTGGGCATTTCTGAGATAAACCATGGAGAATTTGAATTGCAGCAATGTTAAATGTGCTGCAATTTATGGTCTACTTGGTGGATTATATCCTTTAGAAAATATCGATGAGAGTAAAAAAAAGAATGCAAAAAAAACTGAAACTGAAAAACTGTCAGATAAGTCTTGCAATTATGTTGAATGCATGACAAATCTGTCAATTGAGGTCTAATTGCAAGATACATTTGTCAAGCAAGGTCTGATACATCTAATTACATCTAATACATCTAATTACAAGATACCTACATCCTGAAATTACCTTGAATGCAAGTAAGTATCAGGTTCTAATTGCAATAGGAAGTATTGACAGAATGACTTTGCAATTATATAAAAACGATGAAATATTTGCTATATATTCAGACCCGCCCTGTATATAATGATAATGGGCAGGAATTATAGAACTTCAATAAATAATTCGTACCGGATATATGATTTAGCAACGCATAATTGATTCTATTATTGTATTCGGAAAAATATATGCAAAATAGATATTTGAAATATTGAGATGAGTCTACTTCAGCACCCTGTATAATCTGAACAATTGAATTTAGAGCATCGGTTCAATGCAGACATCTGATCAGCATCACGGGTTCTATGAAATATAAAAAATTCATTGAAAGCCAATTTGCCAATAATCACTATATCAACAGCTCTATTATGTATTATGTGCACTGTCCTGAAAATAGTTAACGATGGAAGTGTCAGGATTTTGATTTCAGCAAACACTGGTTTACAAGATACTCGTAAAATAGAAAAAAGACATTTGGAAGCCATCGAAATATTCTGGTAGTAACTTTTTCTCATCATCTTCCGAAATGATATAGATATTACAGGAAACTTTTGGTGAACCTGTATAAATGACACCTAACAGAATATCTGTTAGAAATATGAAATGAAATGAAGAATGTTGAAACATTTGTCCAGTGTGATAATGTAATTGGATAAGTCCAAATTTATCGAGATTTCATCATCAGTTTGGGCGCCAAAAGTAGAGTCCAGTGACTCGGACCCACAACGATGTTGCATCCTAATATACTCGAGGAAACAAACGTCCGACTCGCAGTTGTCAATGGCTGACGTCTGGCGTAGGAGAAACGGACATCCTGTACCACTTTCTGCATGTTGAAAGTGGACCCCCGTTAAGAACTGTCACTCGTCTAGGCTAGGCGCCTATGTTATATACAATCTACCACCTACACACGGATGATGATCATGAAAGGCACTATACTGAAGAACATGCGAGTGTCAGATCACCCACATTGACATATTTGTTAGGCGTGCGACACTAGGAATAGGAAGCGAATAAGAATGCCAATAGTAGTTCACGAAGGAGTAATGTATTGGGTCATTATACAGGGTTGGGATAAAGTATGGAACCATTTTTTAAACGAAAAGAACGATATTTATGAAAATTTGCAGGTTAGTGCAATGGAACAGAATGCACCTGATTTTTTTGTTAATAATATACTCCCGGTTTAACCAGAAATGCCCACAACTTTGTGAAAAATTTGTGAAAACGAGGAATATAGCGCTTTAATCAACCTCCTTTGAGTTTTTTGCATGAGACCAAAATAGATAAACTAATAGATGTTGCATGTATGTATAGTTATAAATAAACGAGTACTGTTTTGTTCTCCAAGTGTCAAATTCTTATTGACGGAAATATATTTCACAATCACCATAACCGATCATCATTAAAATTTCAATACGCTCTTTTTCACTTAATTGAACTATTCAAAATTGTACAATTTGTGAATTGTACGTTTACATACCGCATGATCACAAGACCATTATTGTGATTGAAAACGAGAAGTGATATAATGCTGTCTAAATATGATTACAACTGGTTCTTCGACATACATTGAGGCTGGTGGAGAAGGTGGTGGACCAGATGAGGTCTTTTGCGTCCCAACTTCTCTGAGGACCGCCTCTAGAGGAACTTATGAAAATTGATCAGGCGGTTATCGTTTTTCCGATTAAATGGTGACATTTGCAATGTTATCAAGCTGACCGTTTGAATGAAACTGTCTGTAAAATCTTTTTTTCATGGTGCACCAGCCATTTAATTTTATTTTAATGAATTCAACTTCTCAACATCATTATAGACTCTATATGTCAAATAACTATGCTGAGTTCACAAAATGATATATGAGAATATATCTCTTGTTTGAAAGGTGCCGATATACTTCCATACTTCATGATCATTTTGATCATTATATCGCTGATATACAATCCTCTTCCTAGAAGAAATGTCTGAATTCATCTAAAATTGAATTGAAAATGGAACGTCTATTTTGTATATGAATTTGCATCGATTTCTGAGTATGTTTCATTACCATGAATTATATGCGTTATATATATAAGAAGTGCGTTTCATAACTTCGGAAGTGTTGAATAAAACATGCAAAGAGAGTTGATCTCCTTCAATAGTTAGATATAGGACATGATGCAAGAAATATAATAACTACCCAGAATTCTATGGAAAATTCAAAAATGAAATACAAAATAGGTGTATCTATTTAAAAATATTAAGTTGACGTCAACCTGTATAGATGAATGTAAATCAAAAAATATAGAATAAAAATCGTTGGGTCCGAGCGTGTTTCCAAAACACCAACCTCTGAATTCAAAATGAATTTAGACATTACTTCTGGCATCGAATATATATTCAATGCTGCATCTGGGAAGCATACGACATACGAAAATATATATAGAAAGAGATGTGTTTTTCCTACATTCACCTCAGTTGTATCTACAAATCTTTCTATTGATATTTCTCTTATATCATCTTATTTTTAGTTTCTGAGCCAGTGAGAAAATTACTAACTCAGACTGTAGTAATATCAGAAAACTTCATTTTCATAATTTGCATCATAGAATTTACATACATTGATTTCTATAATTCGAATTCAAATTTTCAAATAATGCATATAAGAAAAGAGGTAATAATTTACCTTAAAGAGATCTCTAAAAAAGTTGGAGGACGTGGGACCAAACAATAGATTCGTCACATCGACATAACAGTGAAAATAAACTTACAACCCAAACGAATAGCGATTCAAAGAAGATTTTGAGAGTTCGTTTTTCTCTTCGTGAAAACACTGGAGTTCGTTTTCTGGTCACATCAGTGACACAGTAAATGGAGATCAACACTTCCGAAGGATATAATAAATAACGCAAAGACGAAGTGTAAGGTGTAAGGTGACGAGGCAGAAACCCACACCGATTTTTATAATTAAGGACTTAATATTAGCCGATATTTTATAGCATCCTGTGTCGGAGTTAATAGGCAATTCATCATCGAACGTGCTTCTTCACGGAGTGCCTAATGAATGGACAAAGGGCCGAAAGCGTGAACTCCGTGCATGCATGGTGTGGAGCCGGATGGATGCGTTCCATCGAAAAGACTTTCTAGGAATCCCGAATTTTACGAGATGGGTTTAATTAACACTCACGGCTGAAAAATTTCGGGTTTTGGACTTTCGGAACTAAAATCCTAGCACCCGCCGCGGACTTTTGAAAGGCCCTCATGAGGATACTTTTGTTTTCAATGAATATGTTTTCGCTAACCTCGATTTGAATTGTATTCTTTGTTCACAATAATTTTGCAATTTTCATCGTCCAAGTCGAGGCAGACGTTTGAGTCTACTTTTGAACGTCGAAATGTTGAGAGCTCCCTGAAAATAGATGAGACTTTTGACACGCTGTGTTGTCTTATAGGTATGTTAATGTGGAGTTTTCAAGAATTTTTTATAAATAGGATATCATGGATAATTCAATAAAAGGGTGATGAATGCATGAATAAATAAAAATATAATACAGTGGTTGAGAATAGAAACGGACTACTTGTAAGTTGTGATCGATTTCGAACAATATTACAGCTTCATTACTTGTGAACCGAGCTCTTCTCTCTCCAAGAGTTTTGTGGAAAATCAAAACTCCTTCTACTATATAGCTTTCAATCGATCACACTGATTTTGTCTGGTACTGTAAAGTAAATACTGTCTGTAAGTTTTTCGAGGAGGTGGTACATTCATTTTTCAGCTTTTTGTGGGATTTTCTCTCCTCGCTCCTAAAAAATAAAGTTGGAGTTATTAACAATCATTTCAATATATTTGTAATAAGTACAGATCTTGTGATCTGCCTCAAAATGTCACTGCGAGTAAAATTAAACCTTCAGTTACCAAAAAGAGAAATTCTCTATTTGTCAGTGACACATTGTTTTTGAAAAAATTGGAGATACAAATATATTTAATAAGAATAAAAACCTCTACTTATGTTGGAGGACGTTTCGGGAACGAATTTGCTCCCGCTCTCAACACAATTGAAATATTTTTCTTCGCAAATTTTTTTCAATGTGCTGTCGGTTTTGACACTGAAAAGTGACAATTTGGTAGACAGAGGAATTCTGGTTACAAGGTGTTTTCATTATTTGATATTGAATTTTCCATTATCATATTTAATTTTCAGAAGTGTGTGCCAATTTCTATATATATCAACTGAACAAGAAGCAATATTATTGGAGAATGCGAGCAGACTCTTTGATTTTCCGCTTTTGGTTGTTGTCTTCTTTTCCTATGATCCTAATATCACCTCAATCGGCCATATGTTGTCCATTTTCATTGTTCTTATATGCTCTTTCATCCTTACTGATAGAGACCTGCTAGTTTCACCGGTATAATATTTTCCACAAACACATGGTATTCTGTAAATACAATTTTTTGATGATTTTTCTTAATTTTTTGTAAAGTGAAGCAGTACCGTAAATTAACTTCAGTTGAGAAGTTAGTTAAGTTAGAATAAGTTAGTAAGTTAGAACAGAAGCAATATTTTTTTTGTTTCGAGTTCTGACTCTTAGTATGAAGACCCATAATATTTCATTATCCTGTTAAAAGTGAATCGAATCGATGCTTTGGGATTCGAAATATCAGTTTTCACGTTCAATATAGTCACAGATAATCGAAGGTTTGAAGATGCAAACTATTCATGAAAAGATTTTCGATGCAAAGTTAAAATAATATGTCTAATATATATGATGATGTTTGACCCTTTTATATCAATATTGAAATAAAGTTGTAAGGATTGGGTCTCAAATAGAGAAAAACAGTAGTTCTCAGTCAGCCAACGTTTCGACAATATATTTCGCCATCCTCAGGGCTCCTTTCTCCATTTTGGGAACTTTTCACATCGTCGAGGATGGCGAAATATATTTTCGAATCGTTGGCTATATGGGTTTTTATATAGCTGACCTGCTTTGCTGATACCTCTGGGTACCATAGTTGAGCTTATGTAAATATAATTGAAGATGAGTCTGATGTAAAGAAGATATTCGGAGGTGGACACAACATAATACGTTATACAACTAATATAACTTTTTCAAATGACAATATACCCTATTGTTAAATATGTCTAATGGAACAACGGGAATGTACCAGTTGCTTCATTTTGTTACAAGGCATAAGGGTGTGCACTTTTCAAATGAACACTGTATAATAAGAGGGTACGTGAAGTTTTTGAGCAAATCTCTCTTCATCTTGTATCGGATTACCATTGATCCGTCTGGGATAGACTGAAAGTCGGTTATGGCCAGATATTTCAGACACAAAAGCAATGTGAAACCTGCTCGAGAATAATGAAAATGACTGATCATGTTACAAAATAAAGAACGCGTGTATAGGAGTGTGCACGATGTTGAAGTTTACTGTTGAATAGCTGGATCCACAGCGGTACGTACCCACCTTATTCCATCGAGATTACGTCAACCACTTCCATCTGGCAGATTTTGGCAAAAGCCAGGTGTCGAGAATACAGTTTTTTTTTCTTCAAATGCGAACAGGTAGGTATATTCGCGCTGCAACGGACCTTTTTAATGGAGACGAAAATACCGCGAACCGGAAAACAAACCGAACATTTCCAAAAAGTTCATTTCCATGAAACATGAGCAACATGAATATCATCTAGAGTTTGCAATTCTTCGTGAGTCATTCAACCGAGAAGTGGCGTTTGTGTCGTTGGTTGAACATTTCTATTCATTATGTCAGATCTTTGGCCAGCGTAGCATAATTTCGTTAATTTTGGAACACTTCAAGTTTCAATTTTGGCGAGTTTTGATTTTTTCACACTTCATGTTCCCCACACATTGTACTTACAAAGTATAGAACATCAACAGTCGATTTTTCAAGAAGACCCAGCCCTTTACATGAGAGGTGGGGCGAGGAGTGGGGGAAAAAGGATTGTGGTCAAGGCCCTCCGGGATATTTCTTTGGATAAAGGTAATTTTTTTATGCAGGTAGAGACAATGTTTATAACATATTCATATAGTGATGGGCAAACGTTTTGAGCCAAGCGAATGTTTCGGTTACCGTTCTTTCGATTTTTTTAATTATTGTACAGGATGATTTTAAAATATGGCGGATTCGAAAATCGCCAATGTTAACACGTTTCCAGTTTTTCAGAAATTCTTGTCTGCGATATAATTATTCAGATTTCCTCCAAATAGATTTTTCTTTTTGAACATTGCAAAAATAACTTGAAAACCTTCAAAAACTGAATGAAATGGTGGAGAAGAAATTCCTCGGTTGATGAATACAGTCTGTTGAATTTTGTCATACCTGTCGATAACTGGAACCAACGTGTTTATATAGCACCCAATAAAGACGTAATAGACCTGTGAAAACCGACAGTACAGAAATTAAACAATTTTTGGGTATTATATCATATTATCAAATCAAATCTTGAAGCTATATATATATATACATGGTGGGGCATCGTATACGACACGGTCTCTATGTGGAGAACCATACAATATTTTACAATTATTTTCAACTGGCTGGATAGAGAATTCATTCATGTACAATTTCAGGTGTTAAATGGAACACCCTATATTTTTTGTCTTTCTCAAATTCCGCGTACAAATGGAGGTGAGTTTCTTCATTGTTCCCTATACCTATCATTTTTCGTTTTCGAAATATTTGAAGAATTGGTGAATTGTATTGTGCATGAAGATAATTTTTATTTGGCTCTGTGAATAATTTTGAACCTTCGTAATAGCTTCGATTATTTGGAGAAAGATTAGATATAAACCTTCATTCATATATCAATGTGAAAATTCACACAGGGTGATAACAAAATTATGGTTGGAGACTTACAATTCATGAAGTTGAAAAACTTTGTTATTTCAAATGGCACACCTTGTAGTTAGTTACATATTCTGGCGTAGAATTTGATTACCTTTCGAAATTGGCGATTTTATTCAAAACGAGGATTATAATTTATCATATTCATTCTCAAGCCGTTGACATTTGGACATGTCGAAAATATATCTGATGGTTTTTTTTTGAACAAATATAATTTACAAAACATCCCCTTGATATGTCATACGACGTCATATTCATATTCAACTTAGAAAGTGAGCAGTATTTTCTTTTGATTTTGAGATGATACATGCAATAGGGTTAACATAAAACTAACGTGCTTGACACTAATTGTTTTGTATAAATTATGACAGTGAAACAATTCCAATGTATTAAATACGTTCTATCTGAAAAAAAATTGTTTATTGCAGTAGAGAAAATAAATCAGTACTGATTCGTATATACAGGGTCTCCATGAATCGATATTAATATGAAAACTACTATCAGGACTATTTCTCTGAAAATTTATGAACGGGGATTTCCAAAGAACTAGTTACATCTTGGATATTGAAGGTGGATTGTGAAATTTTTGGTGAAAATACGTAGGAACCAAAAGAAAATCGGAAAATACCCTGTCGCACGATAAGTGCAAAATTATCTAATTTTCAAATGGACAATTTCTCATGTAGGGATATACGGCCATAGGTTCACGGTCCCACTCCACAGGATATTCTATGACGGGGGTGACTACCCCCATATAAAACGTCGAGTTGGCCACAGCTAGTTCATTCTTGCGCTGGTCGTTGTCGATGGTGTGTTGATCGTTTAGATCGCAGTGTGCGTGCGCCTATCGTGCCTCGTTTGTTTATTAGCGGCTGTCAGTTGACACGTGCTCACAATTTATGCAGCGCACGCTTGATTTTATTGGAGACTATTTCCATTTCTTCTTTTTGGACACCGGAACTTCGTTTTTCGTGAGGAAGTAGCAAGATTGGAGTTGGATTAGGTTGGTCTTCTCTACAGAAATTCATTGGTGAGTTTTTTTTAATGCAGAATATCCCAGGAAATGACTGCTATAATTGTTCCCTGAACTATTACTATCTTATAGCAATTATGTAAATTATAGTGCTTATTTATTTATGAATGAAACATCAAGATATCTTTCGAGAGAAACTAACAATTCGATTTTCTAAAATTAAAAATGTTATCTCTCTGTTTCCGGATGTCAGGTGTTGTATTATCTGATTTATTCGACTTTGAACCATATAATTCGATAACTAGTGGAATATAAGTCGGTACTAGCTGGTACTACTTGATATCGAAACTAATCTTTTGTTATTTGAGAAATTGGTTCGGTGAGGATCCAATGCATCTTATATTTTTCTAGATAAACAATTTAATAATAATGAAAAGAAAATTATTATATCAATGGTACAGTAAGAACCTAATTAAGTTTAATAATATCATCAAAATGAATCAATTATATCAAACAATTTCTCCTTCACCACTGGACTAGAAGATATATAGGGTGTTATATTTGAATATCGACAGTTAACCTCATTTCCGGTTGAGCCTGAAGTTCTAGACAATTTTCTTCGGCGTTAAAAGCTCAGAAATATAGTATAAATTCAATATTAACAAATATACAGGGTATTCCCTTCAAAGCCACCACCACTTAATATAGTGACTGATACATTTGGTTTCATATCTTTGAACCAGTGATTAGTCCATAGCGATATAGAAGGTTTCTCAGAATCCACCAGAGAAACAATAAAATAAGATTTTATATTTGATTTGATAATTTTTATTGAAAAGGTGATATTTCCGAGTGTACCATGTATAATTGTTGGTCTATCAAATAACTGTTTTGGTAACTAATTCATTGTAGCATAATCCAACATGAAACCTCACCTATGTATGGTACAATGAAATTGTGAAAGTTGTTGAACAACCATCGACCTCAAAGTACAGTGTTTCAACACTTCACCATATGCGGTAAATTTGAACTCCAAAACCACAAACAATTGGTAGCTACAAACTTGCGATTTCCAAATTGAACACCAGATGATTCATATTTAATTAGTAAACGAAAAATACTTCGGCTTCCAGATTAGCACAGATCAAAAAAGGAAACATCGATGTGAAGTTCGTCTGATACTGTGGTTGTTAGTCTTATAGTTTCCAATATTTTCTAGAGTAACACATGTCTTTTCGTTGTGTTCTATCTGAATTATATAGGGAAATTTTCCACATTTTTTGAGATTCCTTCAACGTACTATACCTCATACTTTAATATTTAATGAACCTACTTGTATTATACTATACTTGCTCTTCAGAATAACCTTCACAATACGTCTTCATAAGTTCAGATTCATTATAAAAAGCTCAATTTATAAACACCGCTGCCGTAGCCGTAACCGTTGGCGTTGCAGTAAAACTGCAACTGGAAAAACTGCTCAATTTATAAACTAATGACATTTCCACAGCCGCCAGCACAGAACTGATAATTTTGTGTCACTTTATTTTGTATCACTCTTCCTTCTATCAGCTGTCACTGGTACGTTACCGTAGCTGCTGGTTATCTTCGACAGGTACGACAACTGCGTCAACTGCGAAATTTATAAACGGTTGTACATGTTTTACATATAACATCTTGGCACGGCAACGGCTACGTCAACTGCGGCTACGGCTGCGAAGATTTTAAATTGAGCTCAAAGCATACCCACTTTCTGACCCAAATCAAACTGCAACCACAAATCTTCATTGACCGTTAATGATACCTGACCTGACGTCAGGCTATCATCAACAAATCATACGTTTTATAAACAAAGCACAATTTTCGCATGTAAATTGAATGAAACGGAAAAATGATAATGGCAATTGAAAATCGTTGATAATATGTTTCCTTTTCCTGTACTATGGTCAACACAAGGCTTTTATATAGGCAAGGATACGGATATCCTGTATTCCGACGTCCTTTATTTCACGACGAACGTATATGTAAATAATGCTCTGCTGTTTGTTATCCAGTATCTATCTATCAGAGTTGTCATCGAATGTAAATATACATGCACATACGCGCTATCTATATTTTTTCCACCTCCAAGCAAGCAGGTCTCAAGAGATAGGCACTTTGGCTTAGCTGCTATCACCGGAAACATTTTGTATTGTCGGTAAGACCCTTCCTTATTAACACACGGAATTTGTCGTTTATGGGTCCCTTCAGACCTTTTAAGAATAATTGAACGTACGAGAGGATGGAGTTGCTTTTGTGTGACTTGTTTTCGAAATTAATTTGGGAGGACGAACGAGGTGTATCACAATGTCAAGGCAATGAAGTAATTATCACAAGTAGATGGTGGAGAGTTCTGGGAAGAAGAATAGGGAATAAAATTAACTAAATCTTTTGTTACCACTTTCAAACAGTGAATTATTGAATACAACTAATGAACATTTCATATTTGCTCTCATAGGTATACAGAATGTGTTAATTATTTATAAATGTACTCCCCTATACATCTTAAAAAATATATTAGGGAATGATTTTTCATTCATACCGAATGAAAAGTAGACATTTGTTCATTCCCTGCAGGAAACAAAGCTGACATTTAATTATTTTGGCTCCCTCATATTTTGCTCTAATAATCATTCTGAAATGAATATTATAAATAATATTATATCACAATTCATTGCTGCTGCTTACTCATATTGATTTTTCAGTTCAGTTCCACATTCTTTCATATTTTTCTTGGTTAAACAATCATAACACATGAGGTTATGAAACTTCACACGCGGTAAGAAATATATCAGGTTGAATTTGATTGATAGATAGATTTATTTTTATTATTGTGTCTAAAAATTACATTATGAATTGAAAAAATACAAAAAGAACAGGAAAAAATCCTGTCATGTATGGTACAATTGTTCTAAGCCCTAGAAAAACGCAGATGAGAGAAATGAAAACAATAAGTTTCCATTGAATTCATCTATGTGCTAATCAATGTAGTACAAAAATTACACTTTCATTCATAATGAAAGATCTCAAATCATTTATTGATGAAGTTTGAAATGAATTTTGCATAAATTCAATGAAAAATATTGATCAACATATTGATATACATTCTGGCAACAAATATGAGATCGAAATATCAGTAGAGAAAATAATTCGATAAAAAAAAATTTCCACAGCCGATGAGATGGAAAATCATTGTTGCTTTTTATTGTCGTTTGTCCTTCTCTTCATGAAATTTGCCTAATTGAAACATACTAATATATTGAATATTCAAGTCAATTTCATTTGAAGTGGTTGACGTTCGACTTTTGCTTGAAATTTCCATGTCACCAACGTCGAGAAAGAAAAAGTTTTGTGATCGAATATGAGCAGCTATTCCAATATGCATTTGGATTTGAAAATTATATCGTCAAATAAGTAGAATATAGAAAAATAAATCATTTGATTACAACACAGGTGATATTTTATTTGGTAAATTATTGACATGATTTTCTAAGACACTCTGTACAGTCTCATTTAGAATTGAAGACACTTCCTTATCGTTTCAATATTTCATTCACACAGTTTCATTGTCACAACTTCCCCCAATTCTCAATGTATTATTAAAATATATTCACCCGTCTTTTGTCTATTGTTGAAGATAATAAGGCATTATGAACATGTAATCCATTCATTAGGAACTTCCTCGCATTACATTGAGAAAAATGAACAATAAGACGTCACACTCACTCAGACGTTTCCTGAGATTGTGTAAATTCGACGAGAGCGACAATCATGCAAAACAAAAGAGAATTTATGCATGAAGCAAGGATTTCTGGAAGAACGACGACCCAATTCACATTGATTTCGTAAACAACAGCCTCCCACGAAGTACGAAGGCTCTAATCCCGGTTTCAGGAAGGAAGGGAATAATTTTGGTACTAGATAATCTACCATTAACGACCTCTCTTCAGTAACTTCGAAATTTTTCAACAGATTTTATAATCTTAAGTGATTTGAAAAAAAGATGGATATGCGCGTGAAGTTTGATCTCGCATTCGATTATTCCTGTATTTGATATACAAATATCATACAATAATGAATTTAATCATATGATTTATTGCTAATGTTTATATCTATTCGTTTTTTAAATCAATCTCGATTGCACTGTTGATATATCTTCGTATCACAAAAACAATGAAATTTAGTCCCATTGTGAGTTTGAATTGTTGAGCGTACGTCTATATAATATTCGGAGGTTAGGTCCAATATGGTCTGTCCATAAATCAGAATGATTTAGTTAAAAAAATCCTCAATCACAAATAATTTGCTGTCATCATAGTATCATATATATATTTACAAACAGTGATTGTGGAACTACAATTATCTGCATTCAGAATAACTACCTAACTAGTTGCAGCAATAGTTATGTAGCTATAAATATAAATTTTCATTATGATTACATACGATTCCCATTTTCTCTAGATCGAAGTAAGATAGAAATGAAGTTGAATATTTTGTTTACGAAGTCAACTAATGCCATGGTCCATTGTGAATGATTATTATTGTTCCAGAATTCACTAAAGTTCTGATTTCGGACAACGTTGAGAGCTGCCAAACACGAATCATACCTTCACTGAGGATAAAATGAATTTTTGATTTATTTTTCGAAAGTTGACCAAGTTTTAAGTATTGTACTTAAAATTCAATGATGTGCTTGCATGAACACATTCCATTATCTAGTAATGAACTTGTATCAATATAATATTACGATATTGAACAAGCGTATCATCTGAGTAGGTAAAAGTCATCATAGGCGAGTTGAATACAATACTTTATCTACAACTGTTCAAATCTTGAAGCAACTTCAGAAGATTACAGCTCATTGTAGAAGTGGTCAAATGGAAGGCTCTTCCATAGTTAATTACACACAGAATTAATAGAAAACAATCATAACGCATTTGTAAACCAGTTCGCGTATCCAGGCCCAAGACAAGCCATACCATGTGTTATGACTATTCATATAGTTTTCATGTTAATTTGAATTTGCGTGAGGATCTAAAAATTGCTGACAATCATTCATCTTGTGATTGTTTTTTTCCTGTCATCTTCTATGATGATTGCTAGCTAAATTCAGATTTATCACATTCTCGCAACTCACCTCTAACCGTGAATTCTAATTTGTTGTTTCTCCATATTGTCATTCATGTTTATGTATGCTCAATTTTTCTCCTAATTTATGAAGAGTATAAGTGTGAATCACAAAATCAAGAAATATTGTGATGAGCTAGATTAGTTGATTATATTTGCACTCATCAGATTTTATGTGACCACTGGAATCAGGAAATCGCCAACACAATATACACAGAGAAAAATTATAGTTCTCATTACAAAAGTTCTGGTTAGTATAGGCACAATCAAATTGTCTATTCTGGTTATTGTAACGATGAAACATTGTTGGGATAACAAGATCATATGGCTGTGCCTATACTAATCAGACAGTTTTTTGGGTGTAAACGCAAAAATCAAATTGCATGAACTTTACGCTGTATTTTTGAATACAAAATGTATAACCATCGAATGATAAGATCGTAAAAGTGTGTTAGACCACCCCCTAAGTAGAAACAGAACCATTTTGAGGGAAATAATAATTGGATACCAGTCCGAATTTCAGCCCTATTAGGCTAAATGTAAGAAGGGATTCGAATTTCACCTTCGAAGAAAATTATTGCTATGTGTCAGGAACTGGCGGAAACGGCAGTACGCCAGACACACCCTTTCCTGTATCTGAAACTACCCCAGAACAAAACTACCCCCGTTTGCGGACTCGAGGAACCGGCGTTTAAAATAGAGATATCCTGTCGTTAAGTGATATTTCATTTGTGGCAGCCAATTTATTCCATTCGAATCCTCGTTTCGTTTTGG
Source organism: Gastrophysa polygoni (assembly GCA_963576655.1). Classification (NCBI taxonomy): domain Eukaryota; kingdom Metazoa; phylum Arthropoda; class Insecta; order Coleoptera; family Chrysomelidae; genus Gastrophysa; species Gastrophysa polygoni. The sequence continues at coordinate 15,140,844 of OY755091.1, forward strand.
GGGGCTTCCTTCAATAGATACCTCTGATGGGTGGTATAGTTTCCTGTTTGAAGCAAAAATAATGTTTTGTACAACCCATTCAAAATTACGTTTTTAATCCGTGCATGGATGGTATAAAAACTGACGTTTCAACATTGCGCTAACACTAGTTTTAACGATGATAATAATTGAACATCTTCAATGATAATTCGTGGCTGACAGACAAAAAACGCCGCAAGCGATATCACCGATATTTGTTGTCCAATTTTGGTGATTACTCCGCAAGGTACTACCACGTGACACTATTACAATTTTTTTCTCAACTTCAACTCTAACGACAGCAGCTGTCAATTTTTCTCAAATGGTCATATATTCCTTTTGTTCTTGATCCATTGACGTATAACAATTTGAATTTTGTGCGAAATTGGAGCTTCTCAGATAAGAACTGGAACTTTTGATATAATGTTATATTCGGTCTATAATTATATACACTGTGTCCAAGATAATGATGCATGGGGATCTAGGATGATGGTTCCACGAATTCGAAACGTCGGAGAATTGAATCAATATCACTACGTTAAACCATATCAGAAGTTGCTACGAATAAGTATTTTCAATTTTTCTCTATTTCTATTAATAACGTATTTTCGATGAAACTGAAGAACTGTAAATAATTTTGGAAATTTTCACAGAGCGTTGGAATAGCCCTCTGAATGCTTAACTTTTTTCCTATTTAGCCGAATTCGTATCTACCACAGTTTCCGAGATTCCCATGCTGTGTATCCTTATCTGGGGCACAGATTATCAACATGACTTTTCGACGGCATTTCACTGGTGTAGATAATATTAGTTCATGTGATAATGGTGATAATAATGATATTCGTCTCATAACGGACCTCTTGACCTGGGAAACATATATTAGGTTATATGCCTACGTGTTCATATTTCTTTAAAAAAATCTTGATTCTTCCGAACACATATCACATTTTTTGTTTTCATTTTATCAATATAAGTTTACTTCGAATCAATCTTATTGATTACCTAGCCGGTGGGGTAATAATGGAAGGAAGACTGATTGATTGAGTCCCCTTCCTCGTCTTGAGGTGGCTCCACGTGTTGTGCTGGGTAACACCCTGTAGATCCATAATAAGCTGGTTGTTCATCAGTCATCAAGCAAAGTGTGAAACGTTCCGACATCCGCAAAACCATTTCGATGGAATTGTTGGAATGACAGACGAGGGTGCGTTTTCGGCATCGAACTTTAAACACATTGTAGATTCTCGAGTTTCAGACACAAACGTCGATTATGTGTAACGGAAGTTGTTATGAATGGTCGGTTATCTGCGGCAGCCTTATGAAATATTGTTTCGACGTTTTATGTTTTTGTTAGAACGTTTTACGACGTTCGTCTTTATGGAGGTGTAAAACTGTAAATGATAAATATACCTATCAAGTGTGCTATGCTCAAAATTCGATATCGAGGCTTGTGAATGACATCGAGTTGGCTGAACCAACAAAAGATTTGGTCCGACTGTTAAATTTTTTTCTGAAGATCAAGACCATTATTTAAATATAGACCCAATACCCAGCCACTATAAAATTTTGGAAAATGTTGAATTTTGATACCTTCAAGATCGACATTAGAAGGCATTCCCTCTACAGATCTCGAAGGTTTTCTTGTAAACTCTGGAAAACATGATTTGAATTTCAAATTCAACACGAATGCAAAAATTGAACCGTTAGCTGTCACATATCCATCATTATCAGTAGAAGCGGATTTGACTTCACATGATCGACGATTTCATGAAATTGTTTGAAAATTATTCCTTCAAATGATTGTAAAACTCTACTTTATTTGATTGTTCATGATTTAGAAAATTCATTAGTATTTTTCGATGTATCTAAGTATATAAGTAAATACTGCTTATTATATATATTATACATTGAACTAAAGTTTTTTCAAGAGAAATTTTTTGGAGGTGGGTGAATTCTCCAGATTATTTTGTCCATCTTCATGTCCTAATCTAAATGGAGCGAGCTATTCACTATTGCATTAAAAAGTATGCCGTTATCCTGCGAAACAAAAGCAACCGGAAGGAAGCATGCATGGGCTAAGTAAACCGGTAAAACCGCTATTTTCGGATGCTACAAAGATATTTTATCGCCCACGATCCAAGAAAAATGATAAACTTCTAAAATTGAATCAAAAGAGGTAAAACCCCAACCAGCTGTCGGATAGGATACAGCTGGTGTTGGAAATCCATTTCCAAGAGCAATGCCAAGAGTGTGCTATGAGCCACATCACCAGTGTCTCACCCTCGGTATCGCCTGTAACTGTGAGTGAACGAAAAATATAATTTTGGTCAACGAAATTGAAGGTGCAACTGCTATATACTTTAATAAAGTCTTAAAGTTGCGTACCTAACAAGATATATACAAAGTGCCAGGTTCCTCAACCTGACTTTCGGTCCATGTTTTGAGGAGCATGGTTCCGAAATTAAAAATTCAAACTTAAATTATAAAATACATTTCAATATGTGAACTTTTCGAAAATAACTCAGTCAGAACTCAATGTAATGTCATTTTTGTACATAAATACTGTGAATAAACATTTGCTAATACTCATATCTGCAATCCCAATACATTAGTTTTACCCCTACTGATCATTCGGGTGTTAACATGCATTTTTCAGTTTCACAAATGAATGATAGATGTCACCGTCTATTCTCGTTTCATATCGCTATATATTTATATAACATGGCCTATTTGAAACTGTTTCTATATCAATATTGATTGATTGAGTATGAATGAAAATCAGACCATCCAGATACTGTAACACTGTACTCATGCTACTGACTGATAAAAAGCTTTGCTGTCTTCAAGAGGCTCAACTGCCTTTTCACCATTTTTCATTCTAGACGTGAGTCGTATTCTCCCAGAAGGCATAAAACCTAAATGAGGTTTTTTATTTCTCTTCATTGCACATGCAGCCTACCATAGATTTACTCAGGATAATAAGTCTATGCAGCCTACACATAGCTTCATCTGTATGTTAACCTAGTATATCGAGTCGATGTACGTTTCAGAGAATTAGTGACCTGTCAATCTCCCGTTAATCGCCCTCTGATCAAACTCAAAATGTTTTTGATTGTGTTTTAACCATCATTCACTGAGACTATGCACTGAAACATTTTCAACACATGAATGATTTCAGAGCATGTTAGTAATTGTGGCAGTTTATCTGGCAATTGGAGCAGATAAAGATTCGTCTGCATCTGCCTCTGTCTAGATTGCTGAAGCAAATAAAACATTACAAGGCTAAGGATGCAGAAGTAATGTACTTTTTCTTCATAGACTCTGGCACCAACACCTTCCACCTTCCCATCAGTTCAATGATAATGATGGCCAGTACTGGCATAATGGAGGCTCTAGGTGTTTCCCAGCTTATACGGTGGTCAGAATGAGGCCAACGAAATTTGTTTTCAATGTGTTTTAAGTACTCGAATTAATTTCGTTGCCACCCTCCTTTTTTTTTTCATTGTATTTCTGTATATCAACCCCTTTCAACATTATCCACTCGCACGTTCCTGCCTTGCCTGTCTTCCTGTAACACTCGAAATAGTTTTAGAGTGTGCTAAAACCGTTAGGACCGATAAGGATGTGCCTTTTATTTTAGGTGCTTCCTTACAAAATACATATAGGGCCATCTGCGTCCTATCCAAACAGACAAAAAGGAAATATTAGAGCAAAATATTTCTGTTCACCGTTGATTTTGTGCAGTTTTTGGACTTGAACGTTGTTGTTTATGAAAAGTGTTTCCGTTATTCGTGTTGTGCTGTAAACAAACAATGGGCCACATGGGTTGAAGATCGTAAAAAACGTACTGCATTATCAATACAGATTTTTTCGTGAAAGATTGCCGAACTATTATGTTTCCACTACATATTTTTTCAAAAACTATCATTATTGTTGTTATAATTCCACACCGTTGAAATAATTCCTGGCTGTTAAGTTGATATATAGATAATAGGTAGTAGATAATAATATAGAGGTGTACAAGGCTAGGGTTGTACTGGGTGTTCCATAGCTTTCAGGCCAGCAGATATTTTAGTTATTTGCAGAAAAGAAAATTGGAAAAAATACGTGTCGAAGGAGACCATAAGCTCGTTCATGCAGTATAGCAAAATCCACCTAACTATTGTTTTTCAAATTTCATCCCGATGTTTGATTTAGTTCAACTTACAGTCCATCTCATTCTTTATTCAACAATACATCATGATATACAGGGTGTCCTTAAAAGGTCTTTACAAAAAGCTACCACATATTCTTCAGACCAAAACAATTCGATACAAGCAAACTTACCTCAGTAAAAAGTTGCTTAGTTTGGGCGCTAGACGGCTCTGAAGTTGAAATTTTCAAATCGATTTTGCTTCATAACTTTTGAACGGCTCATGAGATTTTTTTCAAATTTGGTACGTTGGCATAGACTCATCGGGCAATGAAACTCATATCATAATCATAATGAATATCATTCCATGGGCGTAGAACTTGATTTTTTCAGTAAATAAACATCTAAAACTCCTACGCCAATGGAAAAAAATTAGTTTCAATATGAAATCTAAATTATTCAACTCATTCACTACAAAAAAGGTACTCTTGACAAAAGTCGATTCCTCTCATGGTTTCGACAAAATTTTAATTTTAGTGATTTAGAGCATAATTAATAATAAAACGATTAACAGATATTTCATAAAAATTGTTCAAAATGTTCACCATTTTCACGTATACAAAGATTTATACGACGCAAAAAGTTGAAATGTACTCTTTGCATAACTTCTTCATCGCCTGTAAGATTATTCGTCGCCTGTTGGATACGTTGCCATAATTGTTCTACAGTATTCACAGGGGTCTTGTAAACCGTAGACTTGAGATAACCCCATACAAAATAATCCATCGGTGTTAAGTCTGGAGAACGTGGTGGCCAATTCACGGGTGCATCATTACCTCTACCTATCCATCTGTCTGGGTACTGTTGGTTTAAAAAATTCCTAACATCCACCGAAAAATGTGGTGGAGCTCCATCGTGCATAAACCACATATCTACCCGATGTTGGAGTGGTAAATCTTCCAACAAATTTGGCAACGTATTTCGTAGATGTTGTAAATACATGTCTCCTGTTAATCTTTGTGGAAGTATGACAGGACCAATTATAAAATTTCCTATTATTCCAGCCCAAACGTTGATTTTGAATGGTTTATTTCAATGGAATGAGGATTTTCAATTGCATAAACGTGTTCATTATGAAAATTAGTTATTCCTCTTCTCGTGAAACAGGCTTCATCAGTGAACAAAATATTCTTTCCAAAGTTCAGATTCATTTCTCTTTGCAAATTAATGAACCTACAAAACATCAGACGACTTTGTGAATCATGGATTAATAAATCTTGAACTGGCGTCTTGTGGTATGGGTATAATAATTGTTCTCTTAGTACTTCATGAACGGCATTCCTAGAAACTTCTAGTTCATTACTTATCCGTCTAGTACTCAATTCTGGATTTTCTTCAATACGGTCTAAAATTTCTACTTCGACTTCGGGAATCCTTACATAACGCTGTCTTCCATAATCACCAGTTCTAGGAGCAAAATGACCGGTCTCCCGAAGACGTCTCTCAACTGCAGCAAAGGTTGGGTGGCTTGGTACGCGACGATTTGGAAACCTTGCCGAATACACCCTCACACTCTCTCGACCATTTCCTTGACAATATCCGAATACCAATAACATATCGGTGTATTCTTCATTGGTGTATTGTACGGCCATGATAAATCAGAAAAGTCCGATATCAACAATCAACGTCAATAAAACTCGACAAATCAACACAGATGAAACTATGGAAACCAAGAATGTGAATATCACTGTTTTCGAGCAGATAATAATAGTCTTCAGAAAAAAAAAACAGTGCTACTTATTTTCAATAGAAATAACCTATGCAAAAAGTATGAAATATTATGAAATATCTGTTAATCGTTTTATTATTAATTATGCTCTAAATCACTAAAATTAAAATTTTGTCGAAACCATGAGAGGAATCGACTTTTGTCAAGAGTACCTTTTTTGTAGTGAATGAGTTGAATAATTTAGATTTCATATTGAAACTAATTTTTTTCCATTGGCGTAGGAGTTTTAGATGTTTATTTACTGAAAAAATCAAGTTCTACGCCCATGGAATGATATTCATTATGATTATGATATGAGTTTCATTGCCCGATGAGTCTATGCCAACGTACCAAATTTGAAAAAAATCTCATGAGCCGTTCAAAAGTTATGAAGCAAAATCGATTTGAAAATTTCAACTTCAGAGACGTCTAGCGCCCAAACTAAGCAACTTTTTACTGAGGTAAGTTTGCTTGTATCGAATTGTTTTGGTCTGAAGAATATGTGGTAGCTTTTTATAAAGACCTTTTAAGGACACCCTGTATAGCTGTGAAGATAGTTAATCGAGAAAGTTGAATTCGTTAATGGGTAGATTGGAAATAGTGGAGCTGCTCGATGGCCTGCACGTTCTCCAGATCTCACGCCACTGGAATTTTTCCTGTGCGGATATTTGAAATGAGTTGTCTTCGAAACTCGATCAATAATTATTGAAGATTTAACCTAGAAAATTTCTGAGGCTTGTAATACCGTTACTCTGGAGCTTCCTGTACTCGTGCGCTGATTCGGCGACTTGATGCATGTGTGGCAAGTGTTGACCAACAAGTTAGGGGTGGTTTCTCGGGGGTTGCTTGCCAGGGGGTGGATTTTGCTATGCTGCATGAACGAGTTTATGGTCTCCCACGATACGTTTATTTTTTCAATTTTCTTTTCTACAAATAACTCAAATAATTGAAATATCTGCTGGCCTAAAAGCTCTGGGACACCCGGTATATATTATGAATCGCTGACCATCTATCATCATCATTAATTATCATTATTATTATTGCATATGAAAAAGTTTCACAAGAGTTGTCTGGTTATGACTGAATTTTTCCGAAAATCAATCATGATTCATTATTTATTTATATTTGATTCTATTTCATTATTTCAACTTTTTCTTCCTGATTGTAAAGATTTTATTACAGACATGTCATCTATCAAACATGAGAATTGTTATTCTTTTAGCTCAATTACTTTGATAATGTTGAATTTTCGAAATCTAGTTGTACTAGCCCTACTGAGATAATATAACTAGGAAACGGCATCAACTCAACTCTACGGTTTATATTTTCGAAATCAGAAAAATAAACATTGAAAAAGAATTCAATATTATAGAGAGTATCTCATTGGAAAAAATATATTTTTTATACCCACTACAATCTGATCACATTTGTTTTTTTTTTATTTTCAATGGAAACGATGATAAGGGGTGGGATATAATAGTGAGTTATTATATTCAGTGAATATTCCTGTTCAATGAGGCACAATATCCCATGATGAGAGTGCTTTCAACGATGACTTTCGTGCAATAGTATACGAGCATCATATCAAAAACTTGTAGTACATTTTGCAAGTAACATGCGTTTCTTCAGAATATTCAGATTCCAAATGAAAGAATGTGAATTGATTCTGGAAATTGTCACTGTCCATGGACACGTACGAATACTCTTTAGTTATTGGAGAAATTTTTTGTTTACTCTAATTTTAGATTTATTCCGTAATCATTAGTGCAAAAAGTGAGTTACCACTTGAGGTGCCACTTTTGCACTATCGTTATCCCAGAACCGTAAGAAATATTAACTGTATATACATTCCGTGAACATTTATGAATTTATGAAAATGGATGTCTCTACGATAGCGTTCAATGGAAATTTCAAGAGGTAGGTACAATTCTAAATGAATGAATGAATGAACCATGTTTATTTGCGCCAAGATTTTGACACGTATTCGTAATCGAAACGCTATTCGTTACGTACCGAATATCTACTAGCATGAAATTTTCAGATACAAAAGGCATTAATATTTCTTATGTAAATCTTTCATTTCCTTAATTGGTATCTGGTATCTCCCATATCTCCTTCGGAGGTAATGAGTGCGTCTTCAAAGTATATATGCTGTTAGTAACGATTTCCGGATATTGTAATCCGGAGGATGTAGACAAATTTGCATTTAATATTACCTGGAAGATTATAATTTCACTTCAATCCAGTGAGTTTGTTGTTGAAACAGGATAAACCATATCCGACTTTAAAATTAAAAAATAATAATACACCTATGAGTAGGTACCTACCTAAGTATACTATTGAATATGGATGTACGACACATAGGCTTCTATAGGAAAACAATGATTATAGTTACAATGTAGATTTCAGAGCTGTAATTTACTATGTGAGGCTGTATTTTGATCTGTTTGAAAAAATTCAAAAACACAGATATTATTCATTCATTCATCTTTCCAAGCAGGCAAGATTCTTTTCAATTATTTTTTTCATGTTCGAAAAATCAATTAATGAACTGAAGTAAATCCAAAATCAGTACTGGTGATCTTGATTCTCATTCGAAAATTCGATGGATTTCAAAATCTATACCTCATAGGGAAGCGTTTCATTGACAACCATCGAATGTATTGAATATATTTATTCTTTTCATTCTTTTATTCTTTACAAGTTCTTTTCATTGGGTGAAATGTTGAGAACGAACAAAACATTAATATCTCAGTTCAAAGTTTTTTCACTATCTATTTTCATTATGCGATTTTCAAAGCGATATTAGTTTTTAATTTCCCTTGTTTGTCGAAGTTGCTACAGCTCCTATTTTTTCAAGGAATGCTCATACTTTCATCACAGAAGATTTTTTATGAGATATTAATAATGTAAAAATAATGTAAATATAATCAAAATCGTGACGCTTGACAATTTATTCGACAGTTTATCCACATGACATATCCAATTAAGTCACGTTTTTCATTCGCAGATTGAAACACCTTGTTGGAGCAGATTCTCTCAGATCCAGGTATTTTGGACTTTTTCACAGTCTTATGACATGGAATTGTCTTGTGGGGAAATTCCACCCATTCAACAGAATTTTTGTTTTGCACAAAAAAAAAGAGTTATCAGAATAATATCAGAGAGACCACTGCCATGCTCTATTCATCGATCTCCACATCCTCTTCCTACTGCCTTCATATATTTCACTCTGCTTGAAATACACCAGAACAGATCAGATTCTGTTTTACAATCAGACAAGCATCAGCACCAAACAAGGTCGGGAAACCTCTTGATGAGAACGCCATGAGTAGATTTTCTGTATCACAGAAAAATTCATTGAATATGAAGTTATACAATAAATCGCCATTCGAAATAAGGAAGAAGAACTATTATGAATTAAAACAGATGGTTGAATCATTTCTACTGAAAAACTGTTTTTATACTCAGAAAATGACTTCTTAGCCTATCAATTTAACAATGATGGTCTGTGATACACCCTTTGTATGGGTTTTTAATGTGTTTTGTTGAGTAAATTTTATATCCATTTCTATATGTTTTGCTGTGACTGTGTTCCGTTCTCTCTCTCTCTCTCTCTCTCTCTAAGCTAAGCTGAGCCTTTTTGACATGATGCCAGGAAATAATTTCATGATGATTTCTATGATTTCCATATAATTTTTCAAAAAAGGAGAAGAGAAAATCATAAGAATCTGTGGAAATGAACATGCCTCCTCCTTGATTAACCTAGAGACAGTATTTAGTAAATAATCAGTTTTATGATGATTTTTAGGGGCTTATCTTCCCGACAAATCATGACATCAGTGTCTATGTGATATTCGTAACTCTCACACCTTATCGATTCTTAGAATCGTGACATTCTCATCACGAGTATCCTCAATGAACAATTCAAAAAATCATAGATTATAGGCAAGAACAAAATTCCGCGTCGCTTATAGCGGACTGACTTGACAGGAATTACCCTGTATTGCATGAATACGTATCCAGATTTGCTGGCACTAGCCCGGAAAATCGATAGATAGTCCGCTGTCAGTCTCAAATTGCCGGAGTGAAACCAGTGAATGTTCGCACTCCGTGAATTCAGGAAGTACTTATTTCACATTAGTTCGTGTTTTTTCTTGCAGACAGTCGAAGCAAGTTCGTCAAGATAGGCTACCACAGCAAGTCGATCAAGATGGCCCTGCAGGCAGCTGAAAGCCCCGTCAGATACGGTCTCTCCACCGAATGGGATAGGATTCCGAGATACAGGAGTTTGCCATCCTACGCGGAAGATGGCCTTCCAAAAGGTGAGTGATAAATTCATTTCGTGTTTTATCTGTTTAATTCAATTCTTGGTCCTTCATCGGCCAACTGTGGTATCGGAAATATTTTTCAGTTGAATTTCATCGATTGTTGAGGTACACCATTATTAAAGTAAGGCGGTTGGCCGATATTTGCAAAAATTACATTGATGATGGCCGTTCAAACAAGAAACGTCAAATTTTTAATTTGATCCCAGTTAACCATAGCTCTTTTGCCTCAGCTTTATCGCAAGGGAAATTAGTCAGAGAGCTTTTTACAAATTGATTCATAACCAAAATAGTTGTAGCTCATGTGGTTGTTTCCGTTATGGTTAGTATTCTGTAGCTCAAAGATATAATCAATTTAATCTTCTCTTTTTGTCTCATGTTTTCTGTCAGAAGTGCAAGTAACAATAGAAAACTGATATACAGGGTTACCCATAAACATACCGACAAACTTCAAGGGATGGTAGAGGACATTAAAATAAACATTTTCGCTCGATGAACATGAGTCCGGAAACTCTTTGTTCTCGAGATACAGGGTGTTAATTTTTTTTTTAAAAAATCAATTTTTTAATAATATCGTAAAAACTTTTTGGTCGAATTCAATGAAATTCTTACAGATTATTGATACATTCATGAGGTATCTTTTGGAGCTATTGGAATTTGCCCAATAATTTCAGGGGCGTGCCCACGGGCTTTGTCGGGTAGTTTTTGCACAAAAAAAATATCGCCCAGTAGATTTTTTGTAATCATGAGGATTTTTTTAAATGAACAACTAAAAATGCAATTTTTTTGTCCCTTGAAATTTTTCCGTATCTAGCTTCGTTTTGAAGAAAAAAAATAAAAACCATATCTCTTACATCTATGAAAAAAAATTAAATGCTTCAAAATTATACCTTACATTTCACCAATGCGTTCATTGAAATATTGAAAAACTAATAAAACTTCCAATAACTTTTTTTTACTAATCATTAATTATTATTAATGACTTTTGATCATTTTTTGTTTTGTATTTAATTGGAAAATATTTTTAATATTTTGGAAAGAGAAACCAAAACATATCGTGCTAAGGCAATAAAATTAAACACCCTGTATCTCGAAAACGAAGAGTTTCCGGGCTTATGTTTATGGAGCAAAAATGTTTATTTTGATGTCCTCTACCATCCCTTAAAGTTTGTCGGTATGTTTATAAGACACCCTGTATATTACAGCATTTCCTGTTTTTGGGTGTTGTGACTCAGTGGGAAATGAAAGCTCTTTTTTCACGTGTGTCCACAAACTTGATAATTTTTCATATTGACCAATGATCCCAACCAACCTGTGAAAAGGCACAAAAATAATAAACCCAACCTGAAGGTTACTGTAGATTTCTCTCTTGATTCGACCGACTTTTCGTTGCAGATCCGCGACAGTGGACCAGAGACAACGTGGCCCAATGGCTGCGACACGTGACCACAGCCCACAACCTGCCCGAAGTGCCGCCCTCGAGATTCCTGATGAACGGCAAAGCCCTCTGCCTGATGTCCCCCAGCATGTTCCTCAGCAGGGTCCCCCTGGGCGGCAAACTCCTCTACAAGGACTTCCAGCTGAGACTATGCTCTGCCCTGTACTCCAGAAGTTGAAACTGAGACCGCCGACGTGGAGGAAAAATAGTTATTATTTGTAAATATTTCGAATCGAATTGCTGTTAGAGAGGAGATGAGCAGAACGAACAGAATTCAATATTTATTGACTGAGAAGTAACCTAACAACTTTAAATCTACGATATCTCTAGAGACCTGGAAATATACCAGGAAGTGAAATACGAATGTTTATTATTGTATATTTCATATTCCGATAATCATGATGGTTTTTTAACATATCACATTTTGTGAAAAAATTACAGTTTGAATTTTGAATTACGGTTGCATTTCCATAAATCATCATCCAACCTGATATTATGAATTCAAATATGTTGAAAAACCCCATTTAGTCAGATTATAATGTGAAAGACGTATAATTCGGATGAATCTGGTTGCTTATCCATTCAGTTCAGCAAAGAAAACATGACTCAGAGAAATTTCATGAATGAAATAGATTAATTATCATCTACAGGAGGCAAAATAATATTCGTCCCATTTATTAATTGGTGCATTTTTCTTTTTTTTCTAATTGGGAATGCTTCCTAGCATCGATCCTGCCACAGACCCTTTGAGCACCTTTTCGAAATTTTCTTCGTAGGTGCTGCCATCTTGAGAATAAATTGTGAGCCATTTCATGGCGGTTATTAACGCTGATTCCCAAAGAACCTAGATCATTACTCTGTATATTCAGTAGTATCGAATAATTAGTTATTTCATATAACAGGTGAGCACTTTGAATTGAAACTTTGATTGATTTTTAAGTATTATGTCCTGAAATGTACGATTTTCCCAAACACCTCCGTCTCAAGTCAAATAGACCACCCTATATATGAGTAATGTAGCTGGGTATTTATTCGTAGGCATAATGCATTACTTCGATTGTATATTTTGTTGACTAGTCATGTGTATATTATAATAAGTACAAATATAATATTCATAGCAGAGATTATTTTTTTAACCCTTATTGTTCATAGGTCAGAAGGAATATGTTATTTTTCAACTGTAATGAATTCTTCGAATTGATTCTTCTCTGGAATTACTGGATCCTACCAAAGTGGAACATGAATACCGTCATTGTGTAGAATGAATGAATGTCACTGAATTTGATTACGAAATATCACATTGTTTTTTAAAGTTTACACTCGTTTCACACAATACTGACTGTTCTTGATTGAAGTATGCATCTCTAGCTGGGATCAGTCACCATCCTGACGTTTATCATCAAATAACGCTTGTTGTGAATGCAAAATTTTAATTTTCAATGAAAACAGATGGAACATGAAAACAGTAAGCTGATGCATGATTTGACTGATTTACATGAAATTTGACGATTTACATAGAATCAAACTCAATGTAATCATCTATGATATGGCACTATCTATCACCTATTTTATAGTGGTTAAACTGTTTTTTTTTTATTGAAAAAGAATAAGAGGAATCTTGATCAACATTGAATTGATTCATAAGTGCATAAAAAAGTTGAAGAGAAGGAATGAGAAAAACATTATGTTCATTAGTAGATAATATCCTCAGACAACGACTGAAATGCATATTATATCACCGGGCATGTCCTAGGACGTTATAGCTCATTACGCCCTCTGGCATTGGGAGTGTGTTTATAGTAACTAGCCGTAACCAAGGTACATAATCCACACGATTCAAATATTTATGCACGACCAGGCGTAAAGTAGCACTTTATCACCCGGATTTGCGGGCGTAAAGTAGCACTTTACCTTTATTACCTGAATTACCTGAATTATACAGGAGTACACATTACCAGTCGAGAATCCATCAACCACCATCATCACACTATCAATATATCTATTGTACTTATAGGTAACTCATAATGAGCATTCTTGTATAATTCAGGAACTCTATGTTTAAATAATTGTGATGGCTCAAATCCATTTCAAAATCACTAATAAATTATCTGTGATCACAAAAATTGACAGCAAATATGGCTACTAGCCTATATATATTCTTATTTCGAACAATTGACTGAGTTGCCACGGTAACGTTCATTCCATTACTTCTTGATTTATTCTGTTTCCGACATGATATGAATATACACGCTCACGGCAGCCTTGATCTATCGTGATCTAGATATAAAGAGGTATCTATCTACATGACATCAAATATACCGTTGTATGTTGTATGCCTTTCGGGCGTAATTTACTTTCATGGATCTAGGCGTGTTAATGAAAGCCTATTTTACGCCCTTGATCCATGTATAACGATTATGGTCATAGAAAAAAATACATAACTCGTTGAAAAGTGTATTTGAAGCACTCGTCACATTTCTGCACTCGCCGCTATGCGGCTCGTGCTAAATATCTACAAGTACAAAATTTGTCACTTTCCACACTAGTTCTGTAATGTACTATTAAAAGTGTTGCCAAGCGATACCGTAAACAAATTCGATATAACTACATCTTGAATTTTATTCGCCTTCATTTTCGTTTAGTTATTAGTTGTAGATTGAACAAACGAAATGTTCTTTCGACAGCCCTATGACATTCTCCATGGATATAAAAAAAATCAAACACTTATAATTATTGTTCATCTCACAGTGTAGATATACATCAACTGTCAATTCCATAGCCATCGTTCAATGAACATCGTGAGATTTGGGGATGATAACAAAGTTGAACGAGGATCACCAATATTGCTTGTAATGCTGATAAATATCGACTTTTTTGGAGATGTTTTTTAAGAGAAAAAATACAAAATAAATATCTACTCAAAATCACTCACATATAGGTATATGGAAATATCAAGAGAAGTTGTCAGAAAATTGTAGGATATTCTGAAAATAATTATATATACATCCACTTGAAATATAAAAGTTGCTACTACTTCTCGATAGAAGGGAAACCCGATTTATGAAATCATTTTAGAAAGATAGATCGGGTTAGTTTACGCGATCACCCCAACTTTAAAAAGGATCTCTTGGCGGGTTCGCCAGGAGCGTCTAATGAACCGTTTCAATTATTCACCCTGTGAAAGAAAGGCTCACCGCTAGTAAGCATTTGAACGCAGTTTTCACGATTGCAAAGAAAGTAGTATGTTTTATTCGGATTGATTTTGATTTAGTGTCTGACTCGCAAATTCTGCTTTCGGTCGTTTATTCGCTTCTTTTTACATCTTCATATCTCAATTGCAGAATTTGCTTGTCAGAAGCACAGTTCAATTCTCTATACTGTGTCAGAATAGAGTCACATCAATAATGTTATACTTTCAATATCAAAAGGCAGTTTTTGTTTGACTATGCACTATTCGAGATCAAAGCTTTTATCAACTATACCAGTAATGAGGTAAATACAAATATAATCATACTGTTACGGTTTCATTTGATAGAGGCAGAAAGCCAACCAGCAATTCAATTGAAATATATAGATTAGTAGGAATTGAAACAATAATAATAGGCCTACAATTTTAATTTTCGTGAAGGTCAAATTGAGCAAATTGGGTTGACAGTTTCTTCTCTTGCTCAGTACATAGATATAATTCATAACCCAAAAACACAAAAACCAATGGATCCACTATGATATTTTGGCGCGAGCCTGGAAAAGCGGCCATTTTGTGATAACCTGTGTTGGTAGACATAAAGTGTGCTGTCGCATTTTTGCGGATTTTTCCTGTATAATCAAACTTTTCTAAGAAGTTATTGTAGTCGAAGGTGGGTCCACTGACTACCCAATTGTTCCTATTGGATATGAATTTCTCATTAGAATTAGATTAGATTAGATTTTATTGGTCAAATTATTACACCTTAGTGCTATGACAAGCCAATAATAAAGCTACGTATAATATAAATGTAAATTACAATTTGAATATTAAAAAACCGAGAAACGGTGGTTAGTCGATAAAATTTGTATATGATACGAGCACAGAGTAAAGTAAATAAATATATAAATGTAAGAAAACAGAAATACATAGAGACGGTAATTGACAATGGTCACTCGGTAAATTGTATATAATATGAGCACAAATCAAGATAAATAAATATATAAATCAGACGCATCATAGTAAGCATTGTCTGAGAGGTGTTTTTTCAGTTTCCTCTTGAAATCAACGAGGGTTGCATTTTTCATTGATTGGGGCAGTGAGTTGTACAATGATATGAATGAGTTACATCTCCTTGTTATTTCTAATCTTTGTTGTGGTGCTCTAATATTATCCTTATTCCTAGTATTATACGAGTGGTTGGTTCCATTTGTAGTAAACTTTTGTAAATTTTCTTGAATGTGTATCAAGTTGCAGTATATTACACATGATGGCAGAGTTAATATATTGAACTTTATAAACCAATTCTTACAGCTCTCCATTTGAGCTATTCCAGCTAAAGCTCTAATTGCTCGTTTCTGAATTATAAATATTCTCGAGATATGGATAGATGTGCCCCAGTTTATCAGTCCATAAGTTAAGGAACTATGGAACATTGCATGATAAGCGGTATGGGCAGCTTCCTGACCGACTTTATTTTTTATCTGCCTGATTGCATAGACCTTGCCTGATAGATTTTTTGCTAACTTTGAATCAATAGTTATACCAAGACATTTCACATTATCTGAGGGATTATTAAACAGCGAGAACATAACTGTTTGGGTCTTGCTTTTATTGACACATAGGCTATTCGCACTGAACCAGTCCGTAGCTTCCTGAATAACTCGAATTGATTATAACATTAATTTTCTCAACTCACCGTAGTTGCTGCTTCTGGCCACCCACCATCAAGGTATGTTGTGTGTCTCACTAAGCTACTGCTCAATTCTGCTCAATGCTCCATACTCTATTAGATATAGCAATTTTCTACCTCTTGCAGGGCCAAAATTTTGGATATCTCTAGGCTGTACGTAAACTCAGCTGCCTCTAACCTGCTTGCTTTGCACTACTCTTTCTTTCTACTCTATCACTTCCTGCTGGGCACTGTACATTCAGAACTAGAAGATTATCACCAGAGAATAGACCAGACATTGATTCAGGCTAAGTCATCGATCCAGCCCATTGAGCACCCACCTGGGATTAACTGCTACTGGTGCGCCACTTCCTAATTTAAGAAATGACCAAGTGAGAGTATCTGTCCTCTTCATTTCAGTACATCCTCCTCCTGCCAACATTTTCTTTGCTCACAGCCATAGCTTGATATTGTCTTTCTTCATAATATTCCTGATAGTACAGATCTGTCCTGCATGTGAACTTCTGGTATCGATACTTGGAGGGAACCAAGGTATACTCAACAGTGTTGGAGGTAAGATTTCAGTCAGTACCTGCTATTGGCTTTTCTGGAGGACACTGTGTAGATAATAATAACACCCGAAGTGAAACACTCCCCCACATCAAGTAAAGAAATTATATCCTCCACTCCCTGAGTTTTATTGATGATTGTTGCTCGATACCAAATCATCATTTTTGGTGTCTTGGTAGCAAACAGCGTTATGACACAGAAGAGTTTGGGCATAGGAAGATTACCAAGAAGGAAAGAAATGGACTGACTAAAACCTCCTCCCTCCTGCGCCGCAACAATTGGAGGTCAATGATGACCCAGCGAATGAAAATGGAACTGATTTTAGAAGTACTGGTGCCGTTCACGGAACTCCTGTCCCCTTTGTCTCCGAGGGGGCAGAAAGAATAACGCGAGCGCGAGAGCCCACGAGAGTTAAAGCACTATAATGAAAAGGCAATACTATTTAAATTCTCCAAATGTAACGTCATTGTATACAGAAACAGTCAAGTCAGTCTGTACAATCACATGCAGGAAATTGTCGTAGGAACGGACTGATGTGGAGCATACCACCTCTGCAGAGGATGCCGAATGACACCGGCAACCCTCATAGAAATACGGTCATGGCAAAGGGTGCACGTCAAATAGAAGCAGGTAGCGTGCACCAAGATGAGGGTAACCTTCACACAGAGATGCTCCAGAACATTTCGAAGAGGAATACCAGACAACAGATGGAAAGATTCATCGATAGATTTTTATAGTAATAGTTGCTATGGTTATTTATATTTGCTCCACACAATTTTTATTTGTACGCAGAAGAAGCGTCGTTTAAATATAGAATGGAAGTGGAGCCATCTCACGGTAGTTCATAGAACTCTGCATGTTGCTAATTTTCTTCAGGTGATGATTATTCGTAAATAATCGTTGATATAATTTCATCACTCATCTTTCCAGCAAATAGTTGTAGCAATATTACCTACTACTGTTGATGATTATAACATATGATGCATCTGTAACTGGAACTTGAAAAAATATGCTAATATATGAGGCATTCCATTTGAAAATATGCCCTGTATACGTCGCAATAATTTCTCATGATAGACCCTATCTGACGTACTATTGCCCAAGCCTGTATAAAGTCCACCCTCAAGATTGATGTAAAGATTTGAAAGCGTTAATTAGTCTGTACATTTTATTCTCTCAATTTTCTTATGATCACACAAAATATTGGTCATATACACTGTGTCCAAGATAACGATTAACATCATGGGGATCTCGGAATCGGTGGGAGATGAAAATTCGGTTAAATGGGAACGGAGTTGCGTATTAAAAGGGTCATTCCAACAGTCTTTGGAAATTTCCAAAATTAGTTATTCAGTTATACGAAAAAAGTGAATTTTTGAACAATTCATTACATATTTCTTCTTATTTTCAGAGATTGAATAAATAACTAAAAATACTTCTTCATTCTGCTTTCGATATGATTCAACGAGCTGATATTGATTTCATCCCAGATTCCCATGCTGTGCAAACTCATCTTGGACACATTATTGGGACGCTGTGTATAATGTTGGTAGTGAAATTATTTCATCATGGAGACAGTAAAATATGGCTACAATTCAATGTTACACAATAAATAACGAGGTCGATGTTATCAGTCACTTGTATGAAATAACATGAATATAAACTGAAAAATTTAAATACTTATTGGTATCGTTTTATTTCATACTCCAGCATTTTTTCTGATGTAGTTTCTCAATACTGGAATATTTGTATACACCCCTGGATATCCAGGTTGAGCACAGTTGAAACCCCACGACACTAAACCGTAAAGGGTCCCATTCACGACGAATGGTCCTCCAGAATCTCCCTGTAATAAAAACGAGTTGATGTACACCACAGTCAGTTTTATAAACAGTTTATAAACAATTTTATATCAGTTTATAAACAATTTTATATCAGTTTATAAACAATTAATATTCTGTATACCTTGCCACAGTTTATAGAATAATATCTACATATAGACGCTGGACCTGGGGTATCCATGTAAATGTCTGTGGTATGGCGTCATGTGGGTTTGTTGTTCGGAGGGCGTCATATAGTATGTATCAATGTTCGAGAGAATGCTCACAAAAGAATTTGTCATACTATTAACATAACTATTCCTTTCAGCCTGGGGTTTTTTCTGACCACTTGAATATTGCCAAGTACGATCTTTAAAAAAAATTATGAATCGAAAATGGAGAACTATAAACCCATAAGAACTATACTTATAACTTATAAAACTTATAACTCATAAAACTATAGTGTGAAGTGTGTGAAGAATAAGAGAATTTTCGAAATTCCAAAATGGCTGGATATCAAATAATATCAAAACTTTTCTCACCTGACATGAATCTCTGCCTCCTTCTGCATATCCAGCACAGAACATTCTCGGAGTGATGCTAATATACCTATCACATACAATAAGAAGAATAGTGTATTATTCAATCGATGATATTCAGAAGTGGTCAAGGTTTTGATTGAAATTGAAATATCCCCTTTCGCATGGTCAAGAGTTTTTTTTTTGACTTCAGGAAAAAAAATCATTTGTTAGTCTCGCCGAAACAATTGGTATTCTGTTGAGCTCAGGTACATCCTGGGATTACAAGTCACGAAATGAAATCTGCACGTGTATTCTTAGATATTTCAGATTTTGACAATTATGATATTCATGGTTTTTTTTTTCGACATGCATCGAACAATTTCTATTGAATTCATCTCAAGTTTTTGTTTCTGTTCTGTTTGTTTTCGACCCTTTTCAAAAATAATTTTGAATAGACTTCCTTACGGTACTTTTCTTTGATATGAAGAATATTGTTCATTGTATACCTAGTTCATTATAAAAAATTCTCATTGATTGAAATCTATAATTCACAGTGACAATGATTTAATTATCTCACATCCAGCATCCAGCATCGATTGTGCGTTTAATCCAGAAGCATGATATCATTGTTATGTATTGTCAACTAGATGCACCCTAGCCCCATCGACTCATGAGGAGCATTGAAACAAACATAAGAAAAAGAAAGAGCTATCGATTCGTCTGGATGTGCAACAAAGAAAGGTGCAATTTTACCAGCAGTCATCTGATCACTGCTGATTGCCTCTCTCTCGTCTGATGTTTTCATTGGTTGGATTCCACCGCCTTTCTCTAGGCGCAAACTTTGATATCTATTTTAAATTTCATCTTGTTTGATACTATTGCATGAACGAAAAGAACGTTCAAATGAACATCATCATTTTCAGTTCAGTATGATGCTGACAACACCATGGCGCATATACAATGGCATGGCAAATCAGAATGTTTTGCCAACAGTCATGTGATTTTTGATCGCTGCGTGTCTTCTTATGGTCGATCGAAAAGAGTATGGTATATTTTGAGGACTTCACCTACCTGTAGCTGTTCTGACACCACCACCGTGGTAACACTGGCAGTTCCACGGCGTGAAGATTATACGGCAGGTAGGGGATGATGCCCGAAATGCTGCCCCAGCCTGAAACAAGGCCCTTGGTCTCATCAGGCAGTCGTTCGAAATCTTTGGGTAGATTCACTGGCCGAATAGTTTTCGAGAACCTATATGTACATAAAATACATGGTAGAAAATAAGTTATTCTTCATTCGTCGAAATATCTTTCTCAGATAATAGATGCATTTTTATAGGACTTTGAGTGCAATAATTTCAAAACTCAAAAACAATTGCTCTCTTGGGCCTGACGAATTAACTTCTAAGGTTATCAAAAGTATACAAAACTACATAGTCAAACCTCTTGTTCATATCATGAACTTGGTATATAACCCTCTTACAGTATACTTTTTCTATGTAAAAACATAGTGTATGTGGGTAGATTCACTCAACCGAGTCAACGTCAACTCTGTTGTTAAAGTCATTATGATGTTTTCTGAGTATCCCTTTTTGAATTTGAAATCAATAGTGTAGTCGATTCATAATATTCATAGAGATCAAAATCAGAAAAGGGAGGAGATGATTGTAAAGGTTAGGATGCAAATTCAATCTAAAATAAGTACCATATATGTGATGATGGTAGCAGTGAAATTTCCTGGCAGAATATCATTACATTCATCAACCACTGCAAGCTTGCGTTTTCAAAATATTTATAGACTTGTGCGTTTTACTTTCGACTTTCCTGTCGCGATAGTCAAATTCGGCTAGGTACTTGCTGAATGAAACAATGTTGAAAGTAATGAGGTATCACCTAACAAAGTAGTACCCTTTGGAGTAATCGACAAATTTGAATACAGAAGGTAGAGAATGAATGTATGTCAATTGGGAATATCTTTATGACATTAACTGTCACAATTGAAAGAATAGGACTCAATATACAGGGCATATATAAAACTAACAATGTAGATATTCCAACACTTGTCTCATTGATAAGTTTTTCTAAATGTACAATCCCATTCCTTGGCAAAACTTAAAAAATCTAGGCTTTGGAAGTGGTTTTGTCATAACCTCTGCAAGTTGAAACTCTTCTTCACAACAATTTCACCATCAGTCACTAGTTCTCAAACAAAGAAATGTCTGGTCTTTATATGTTT
Source organism: Gastrophysa polygoni (assembly GCA_963576655.1). Taxonomy (NCBI): domain Eukaryota; kingdom Metazoa; phylum Arthropoda; class Insecta; order Coleoptera; family Chrysomelidae; genus Gastrophysa; species Gastrophysa polygoni. The sequence goes on from OY755091.1 coordinate 15,162,527, forward strand.
CGTACGACGATGATACTCAGGATTTTGAGCTAATCAAATAGCCGCTTCATTGTCGATCTGAAGCTCGGGAATAGTCTTCAACTCAGTGATTTCCATGAGGAGACGTTTCAACCAGATAATTTCACGTGCAGCTTCACTGGCAGCAATAACTTCTGCTTCTGTGGTCGATATTGATACTGACGTTTGTTTTTGACTCAACCAAGCTATTGAACCCCCTGCATACAAACAGATAACACCAGTAATATATCTTCCAGAAAATTCATCACCTCCGTGGTCAGCATCACTGTAGCATTCCAACACATTGGGTTTGTAATTCGATTTGTATCGTATATATATATATATATATATATAATATCTTCTCTCATGGGATTCTCTAGTTTTCGGGAAACTACTCCAACTGTATATGATATATCAGGCCTGGTAGCAACCATCAGATACATAAGCGATCCTACAGCTTGTCTATAAGGAAAATTAGTATGAAAAATATCGTCGTTTTCTGCTTTCCCCGATGATGAACCATCTTTTATCATAGGAGTAGATACTGGTCGACATTGTTCCATACCAAACAGAACGTTGCAGAACTTTCTTGGTATAGGCAGTCTTATGGATTTTGATTGATCCATCATCTTCTTGCTCAATTTGAATCCCTAAAAAACATGCTGAAGGTTTCACAGTGATTTTGAAATCACTCTTGAGCTTTTCAATTAGTTCTGTCGCTTCTTTTGGGTCGATAGCAGCACGTCCACGTCCACGTAGAGAGTAATCAAGAGCTTTTACGAACAGTTCACTTTTATGAAAATACATGGATCTGCTTGACTTATTTTAAATCCAAGTTTCACAAGGAAACAGAGGAAACAGTCCGTAGACTTTTATGCGGTAGACACATCTTATCGGTCCCATCCTGATAACCCTCTGGCTGTTGCATGTATATCGTTTCCTCAAGATCACCATAGAGAAAAGCTGTAGATCCATCAAACTGAAGTATCGTTTAATTTTCGTTTGCTGCAACACTCAGTAAAACTCGTCTAGTCTCTGCTCTAGCTACAGGGCTGAACGTTTGATCATAGTCAACACCCTTCTTCTGGGAGAATCCTTTGATTACAAGGCAAGCTTTGAATTTGTCAACAGATCCATCTGGGTTGGTTTTGACCTTGTAAACCCACTTACAAGGAAGAGCTTTCATTCCACCAGGAAGTGTCTCGAGAGTCCATGTCCTGTTCTCTTTCAGCGATTGCACTTCACTATCCATAGCTTCCTTCCATGCTCCCTTTTCTTTAGTATCCATCGCTCCAGTGAATGAGAAAGGCTCCGAAACCTGATTGATGTCTGTTATGGCTGACATGACGAAATCACTGAAACTTTGTGGTGGTTTGATTTCCGATCTATTTCGTAGTTGTCTTCCTATACTTGCTTGATCCTCTTTTGTTTCTGGTTGGATTTCAGATTGAAAATGATTGGAACTCTGCATTGGTTTGATTGTAGATGTTTTTCTTAGTTCCCTTCCCGTGCTCATTTTATCCTCTTCTATTTCTGAATGAGCATCAGGTAGAATTTCCTTCTCATTCTCAATTTCCAATCTTTCTTCTGCTTGTTCTTTACTTTCTCTGCTTCCCAACTCAAGTCCTCTCGCTGCAACTAAAGGTTCCTCAAAAGTTACATCTCGAGATCTGATTAACTTGTTATTTTCTTTACACCAAATACGATATCCATGAGCTCGATCGTATCCTACTAATATACCTTTGACCGCTTTCTTGTCCATTTTCTTCCTTTGTTGTTTGAGAATATGAGCATAACATGTACTTCCGATGATGCGTAGATGCTTGATTGTCGACGTTTTTCCGCTCCACAACTCTACAGGAGATTTTTCTGCTACAAGCTGTGTTTATCATCTCTGCCCAAAGTCCTTGCGGAATTTCTCCATGTGAATACATCAAAGATCGAGCAGTTTCAACTAATGTTCTGTTCTCTCGTTCAGAACACCCATTTTGCTCTGGAGTGTACGGCATGGTGAAACGCTGCTTGATTCCATAACGCGACAAAATTTCTCTGATAGTGTGGTTATCAAATTCTCCTCCATTGTCACATAGAAGCATTTTGACAACGTGTCCTGCAATATTGACTTGTTTGAGCATTTTCTCTAAATTTATAGTTACCTCTGATTTATCTTTTATGAAGAAAACCTCTCGAAAACGTGAATAGTCATCTTTGAACAGTACGTAATAGCGATAGCCTGATACTGAAGGGTGAAAGGGTCCACATACATCGGTATGCATGATCTCTCCAGGCTGAGTTGCGCGCTCTCTAGTACCGAATTTTCTACAATGAGCTTTTCCATAAACGCAACCTTCACATACTTCGCTATCTAGTTTGACTTTCATTCCAAGTTCACGTGCTATGTGAGCTCTGAAGTGTCTCTTATTCTGATGACCAAGCCTCTCATGAAACAATTGAAGTTCGGATCCACTTGTAACAAAATTTGAATCCTTCTTCCTTGATATATTAGTTACTGCCAATCTATAAAGTCCACTATTTGGACTTCTATAGCCTCCTAATATAACTTTTCCTCCTACTATGAAATTGCATTTTTCTACAGTTGACGTGAAGTTACTATCATGTTGTTTGTCCTGGGCAGCTAGTACGGAGAAGAGATTTTTCTTGATTTTTGGAACATACCAGACATCGCTCAAAGTTATTTCATCCTTTTCTTGACCGATGACAGCTTCGATGATGACTTTACCTTTTCCTAAGGCCTCAATGGTATCACCATTGGCTGTTGTGACTACATGGGAGGACTTGAACTGTTCATATGATTCAAAAAGGTCTTCACGGTGTGTTATATGATTTCTATCACCGTTGTCAACAAACCAGCTGTCATAATCTGACTCATCTGCGTAAAAACATTGCGTTATCAATGTTAGTACCATATTCGTTCTCGGCCTTTCAGCGTCTAACTTTGATAATGGACCTGGTTTTGGAGGTTTTCCATCAGTATGCCATTTGTAACAATTTCTAACCCTGTGACCTTTTTCATGACAATAATTAGATATCCATTCCGACGGTGGTCTCTTGAACACTTCTTGACTAACTTGCTTGCTCTTATCTTGCTGCATTAGAGCTCTTTCATATGCACACAATTGATTCGTCAAGTTATCAACTGTTCTGTCATTTTTAGCTATCAACATCCAGCTTGATCTGAACGAGAAATAATTTTCCGGTAATGTTTCCAAAATTTTACAAATGAGTAACAATTCAGGTAACTCAATTTTATCTTCTCGTTTGATTTCCAGTTTCAACTCATTCCAAAGATTTTTCAGTTTGGACATATGAGTTGCAACATCATCACTGGCTTCTTTCTGATGACTGAAGAAATGCAAGCATAGATCGTAGGCTTTGTCTTCTAATACGCCGTCGAAGAATCTATGGAGCTCTTTCCAAATTTCTCGTCCTGTAGAAAATCGCATAATTTTCTTCAAAGTATCTTCTGTCATATTAGCTGTGAGTATAATCATGGCACTGGTTTCTATCATCTTATATTTGCTCAGCTCCTTGTTGTACTTGGAAACTTCTTCAGCTTTAGCACCTGCCTCCAATGGTTGCGGTTCTCTGAGAGTTCCTTCTACAATTTCTATGTATAGCTCCGACATTTCCTCGAAGTACCATACTTATTTTATACTTCTAGGTTGACCAATTCGTTTTACCATCCAAAATTCCAATATGAATTTTGGTGATATCCATATATCTGAATGTCACTGGTGAATTCTGATGAACAACTTACTTTTTGTCGATTCACTTATAACCATAGACTTATTATCCTCAGGATAATGAGTCTATGCTTATAACCAATACTACTGCGTATCTGGGCCCATAACCTTATGAGGTATCACCTAACAAAGTAGTACCCTTTGGAGTAATCGACAAATTTGAATACAGAAGGTAGAGAATGAATGTATGTCAATTGGGAATATCTTTATGACATTAACTGTCACAATTGAAAGAATAGGACACAATATACAGGGCATATATTAAATTAACAATGTAGATATTTCAACAGAAAGCACTGTTTTCATAGGAAGAAATCCATACGCAATTCGACGAACATCTTCTTAAGCAATATCGTTTTGTCATAATGGTCCAAAACATATGCGATTTCAATAATTTGAAGAATGGTAGCATGGCTGATTTCAGTGTGCTCATAAGCCAATCTCTTTCAAAGAACTACCATTCTTGCCCTAAAGACACGAATGAATACTTCAAAATGCTATGGTGTTGAAACTGTAAGACTAAACATGAAAACACCATAATTGAAAGAATGAATTTTCTAAATCTCAAATTGAACCAGTGATTCACTAAACAATCCTCTTACATCCCATGCACAGTACTACAGAATATCAGAGTGCGCTAAAACTAATCTATGGTAATAGGAAATTACAGTTTATGAGAACAAAAATCACATACTTTGAGATAGTCTTGTACTATCATCCATGAACTATGCCGATTCCCTATATGGGCCGAGTCTCACTGTGAAGAATAAGATGAGAATACAAAAAATTAAAGAGCCTGAGGGCACTAGAATACCATAAAATTGTCAGAAACTCAATGGCTCAATATGGAAAACCGCAGGCTCTTCATTCACCATGCCTTCATCATAAGAGCATTCGCAATAAAAAGCCAATGTACCTGTATAGAACAATTACCTTTCGCAGTGATGCTCATAATCTCGATGTGCGCTACAAGGGACTATTCTGACTCCCCCAATCACGTACGTCCACGAATTTTTCAAGAGCTCCTTCACTTATTAGATATGTAATGTCTACAATCAACTGTCTCCTAACCTAAGAATCTGACATTGGGCATACTTTTCGGAAAACATTTACAGGTAAGTTGATGAATAATCAAAGTTAATCACTATCAAGTACAAATTGTCTTAGATGTTCCATTGTTTTTCTCCGTGTTCTGGAATACTATTGAATATTATCGATTTTTTTTCCTTGATTTTTTTGTATATTCTTTTTTTCTGTACATTTTGCTGGGCTTATAACCAGCTGTGGAGGTTAAGTGGTAGAACAAAAAATACAGTGTCTCTCACTGTAGTTTTTGGACTTCGCCTTTTGATGTATTTTTTCATTAAACTCAATAAAAAATACTCATTATTATTATTAGTATTAGTATTATTATTATCATTATCATTATCATTATCATTATCATTATCATTATCATTATTATTATTATATACCGTATGAAGATGGTAGAAACACTGAAGCCAATCAACAATTAGTTTTGAGAGCTTCAACGAATGAGATGCGACATTCGTTGTTTTCACGCTCGTGTTCACTTGACAGCACATATCGAGTCCGCGTGGACATATCGCGAACATATCGAGAGCGACGCCGGCGAGATCAATGAGTTTTATTTCATTGATTCCTATTCGAATGTCATGCTCATCGATGAACCCTCGTGTCAGATATAAAAACAGAAGTGTCTCAACAGCTCAACTGGGAATGCAAATACCAAAGTCGATGATGTGTGTTATGTGTGATTCCATGTCATTTGAAAAACAATGATCGAGAAAACCGTAATCTGGTTAAATTCAATGGTTAGTTATTAAACGGATGATAATATATATATATATATATATATATATATATATATATAGCTGTACTACCGCATTGTTAGATGTAACAGACGATATTTTTAGAGATATATATAGATGAAGGACACGCTGTATGTTGGAGATGCTTTTGCTCGAACACTTGGTTATTAAGAAGCCAATTTGCAGTAAATCAATGAACACAGCTCATTTTCCACTGGCTAGTATTATTCACTCAAATTCCTATAAATAGTGACATTAATACAATGAATGAACATGGTGAAGGGTAACTTACGATTGCTCCTAATGTTCAAACAAATCTCTATTATCTTTGGATAAATTCAGAACATTTTCTCAGACTGATGTGACAAATTTTAATTATTTGACGTTTTCCGTCATAACTTGTTCCTACTGAATGTTTGCTGAATTTTACCAAAGATTGTACAATATTAAATGAAAAACTAGCTAATATCTAAATATAATCAATGATTATTTTCCACACTCCGGCCCGGTACAGCTTTCTCGAGAGCGAGTGCTGCTGTACCATTCTCAGGTTTGTCCACAACCAATAAGGCAAGTTTGGCTACTGGTCTTTCAAAAACACCGGAAACTGTTTGTACCTTGGCTCTTCTAACTTGCCCATCACGCGATTGGGTTACATCTATTATCCTTCCCTTAGGCCAATTGCAGCGCGGAAGGTCTTTATTTTATCGCAGACAATCACGATATCACCATTTTTCAAAGGACGAACTTGTTCGCGCCACTTCGAACGTAACAAAAGTTCTGGAATATACTCCTTCACAAATCGGCGCCAGCATTCATTAGCGAACTGCTCTCGGTATAGATAGCTGAATTTAAAAACGTTTTCATCATCATTCAATGGCACCATAGGTTTATCCCCATTGGAGGAGCCGATTATAAAATGATTCGGAGTTGATGCCTCCGATTCTTCGGAATCTAATGGCAGATAGGTTAACGGACTAGAATTCACTATATTCTCAGCTGTTATCATACAGCTTCGGAGTAGTGGATCAGTAGGTGTTCTCGATGGTAGGGCATTATACAAGGCAATTTTAACAGCTCTGACTAGACGTTCCCAAGCTCCTCCCATGTGAGGTGACATAGGTGGGTTGAAATGGAATGATAATTCCGGACTCACGAAGGAATTAGCAATAAGATTTGAATCTAATTTCTGTAACTCTTCACGCAGAACACGTTCCGTTGCTACAAAGTTGGTACCACGATCGCAATAGATATGTCTAGGTCTACCTCTCCTATTCATGAAGTTAGAGAAACAAAGAATGCATTCTCCGTGGTCTAATTTGTATGCCATTTCGATGTGAACAGCCCTTGTGGTCATGCACGTAAATAGTGCACCCCATCGTTTTTCGATGCGTCTTCCTGCCAGGACATTCATCGGCCCAAAGTAGTCCACTCCAGTATGAGTGAATGGAGATGCAAATGTGGCTAAACAACATTCTGGAAGCGGTGACATCTCAGGTACATAAGGAGAAGCTAGTGTGATCTTACAAATTTGGCATTTTTTTCGGATTTTGTTTAAAGTTCTTCGTAATTTAGGAACATAGTATTTTTGTCTGACTTCATTGATAACACTCTCATGATTGCGATGTTGAAAGGTAACGTGGCATTTTTCGATGATCAGTACAGTAAGATGACTTTCTCGGGGTAAGATAATAGGTCGTTTCATACCCGTTGGAATACAACTGGCACCATCTAATCTTCCTCGAATACGAAGGATTCCCTCCTGGTCTAAATACGGTGATAATTTGAAGATGCTGCTCGAAGAATTCACTGTAGGTTGTAGTGGTGTCGAGGACGAATCAGTCAATTTTCTTATCTCTTCTGAATAAAACTCTCTTTGCGCCATACGCAGCAGACTATCTTCAGCAAGCTTAAGTTCTTCAGATGATAATACGCCCACAGACCTTGGCTTTCTTTGAGTCATGGTAATGAACTTATAGACGTAGCCCATTGTACGCAATAGTTTCGCGTATCGACTAAATTTTTCCATATCAATGAAGGGTTTATGATTTGAATGGATATTGACAATTTCTTCCAAAGTTTGTTTTTCGGGTGACCCTTCAGTTGGCCATAGTTCCTCCACATCGTATAAGAAATCTGGCCCCTTGAACCATTGGTCAGTTGCCTTCAATGACGGTTGCTTAGTCCATTTTGTTGTCTCATCAGCCACATTGAGTTCTGTTGGTACATAGCGCCAGTTAGATACCATGGTATTGTCTTGAATCTCTGCTACCCTATAGGCGACATACTTGCACAACTTTCTTGGATCTTCCGAGCGTATCCAGCTCAAGACGATTTTAGAATCGACCAGTAAATGATGTCATCAATTGATATTGATATATGTTGTCTTAGGTTTTTCGCAAATCTAGCACCTATTAATGCGCTATCCAGTTCTAGACGAGGAATTGTTTGTAACTTAATAGGTGCCACATGTGTCTTACTACCTACGAGGACACATTCCACACCCTCAAATTTTTTGAAGATCCTAAGGTATGCAGCTACGGCACTAGCATTCTCGCTGGCATCCACGAATATGTGTAGCTGTACATTGGAACTCTCCCACGTTGATTTATTGTTCAAGTAATGTCTAGGAATTGAAAGTTTCTGCAGATCTGGAAGATATTTCAACCAAGAGAGCCATTTTGCATACTGTTCTTCTGTTATTGATTCATCCCAAGTAATTCTACTCCGCCATATGTCTTGGAGAAGAATTTTCAGATAGACCAAGAAATGGGACAAAAGACCTAAGGGATCATATATTGACATCAATATGCGCAGAATCTCCCGTTTGGTAGGTTTTCTTCTACCTTCCAAGACATCTTTATTACCTTTGTTGAATCTCAGTGAATATATGAAACAATCGGTTGTTAAATTCCACCACATTCCAAGAGTTTTTTCTGTGTTTTCTTCCATACCTATGCTGATGTTAATCACTTCAGGATTATGACTACAACCGTTCATAGTCTGCATTAGTTTCTTCGAATTCGAACGCCAGTTTCTTATTTCGAAGTTGGCATTCGAATGTATCGTTAGTACCTGTTTAGCAATTTCTATGGCTTCCAATTCACTATCTGCAGAATCAAGTGAATCATCAACGTAATGGTTTTTTGTAATAGATTCCACAGCCCTTGGATACTGTGAAGAAAATTTCTCTGCATTTGTATTTTTCACGTATTGAGCGCAACTTGGTGAGCAGGTTGCGCCAAAGGTCATGACTGTCATAACATATGTATCTTATCGATTCGCAGGGTTGCTATTTCGCCAATAAAAACGTTGCGCATGTTGATCGTCTTGTTTAATTCCAACTCGGAGAAACATTTCCTTGATGTCTGCGCTGAATCCGACTTTTCTTTCACGAAATCGAAGAAGAATCCCTAGTAAAGAAGGAATTTGATCATCGCCCTTCAGTAGCATCGAGTTGAGAGATATTCCCTGTACCGCAGCCGCAGCATCCCAAACGATCCTGAATTTCCCAGGTTTATTAGGATTGAATACAGGAAATATAGGAAGATACCAAATTCTCTCATATTGTTGTGACAGTTCTTCGGGCGTAAGTTTCCTTATGTATCCTTTTTCGACATAATCCTTCATTTGTGAGTCAATCTTCGTACCCAACTCTGGATGACATTTAATACGTTTTTCTATGCATTCCAGTCTTCGGAGAGCCATATTGCGGCTATCAGGTAACTTCAGATTATCATATTTCCATAGTAAACCAACATTGTACCTATTTCCAATTTGAGTTATAGTGGACCGCATGATATTCATCGCTCTTCTTAGTTCCTTTGAAGAAACAATCGATGCTCTGTTTTCACTGCCTCATGAAGTTCTTGATTGCTTATCAAGGCGTTGGCACATTCACATACATGATAATTGTAGATGGGCTCGCGTATTTGCAGAGGTGATGACTGAACTGCAAACACTGTCCACCCTAATCTTGATTTTGCTGCGATCGGTTGACCCTCATCACCTTCGATAACACGAAGTGGCAAGGCCAATTTCCAGTTGTCCAATCCAATGAGAATTCGTGGATTTGCATTATCATATGACTTAATAGGTAAGTTCCTCAGATACATATACTCGTTCGCAAGTTTAGAGGCGTCAACAGTTTGGTGTGGGAGGTTCAATGAACTAACAGTACGAGCTGTCACCGACAATTGATAGGATAACCCTTTGTGACTGACTTTCCATTCGCTGTTGCTTTCCAGTCCATTTGAGGTACAATGGTTCATAATCGCCTTTCAAGCCGAGCTCTTCAGATAGACCTTCATCCATCATAGTAATTGACGAACCTTCATCTAAGAATGCGTAAGTTGTAACTTCTTTATTTCCGTTTTTCAGTTTGACTGGTAATATGCGAAAACGAATGCCCTGTGTAGATGACTGATGGTATACATTGACTGCTGAGCTCACAGCTTCATTGGAAAGTGATGTTGTTGCGACTTGTCCTGGTGTAGGATCTGTATCTCTGTGAAGAAGTGGGTGATGCTTCCGCTGACATTGATCTTCCTCGCATTTAACTGGATACCTACATGGAAAACGATGTTTCTTCAAACATAATCTGCACAGCTTCCAATCTTTGATTATCTTCCATTTATCTGATATTGGATATTGTTGAAAAATTCTGCATTCTGCTACAACCTTACAATCTTTCCTGCATAACCTACACTTTGATTTTCCACTTGTGAGTATGAACTTATTCCAGATGTTGAATTGTGAATGCTGAGATGTTCATTCTTGGGATTCTGCTTATTGAGTCCTGTTATTTTCAAGGTAGGTAGGGCAGTACACATATTTGTAGCCAAATTATACATCCATTCAGCGAAATGCTCCAAACCAGTAGACGATAAAGTGGCGCGATATAAGGCCCAGTTCACCTTTATCTGTGATGGTAGTTTATCCACGAGTTCGTGCATCAACATCGGATTGCTTAAGTATTCTGTCAATTTTGAGGCTTGTAGAGAAACGCATAAATTTCTCACTGCTAATGCGAATTCAACTAGAGTTTCGAGTTTTTCCGCTTTGGGAGGCGGTTGGCGATGATTGGCATTGATATGTGCATCCAAAATCTGATCTGGTCTACCAAAGACCATCCTCAAAGTGGATATGATTTGTGGTACACATTCTGGCAATGTAAGAAAACTGGATACTACGGATTTTGCAGTTCCTTTGAGGCTCTGTTGTAACCTTATCAAGTTTTCATAATTGTCCAATCCACATAACTGAGTGGACCTTTCATAACAGCTGATGAATAAAGGCCAATCATAGGAATTTCCACTGAAAGTTGGTAATTCTTTCGGAGTAGTTCGTCGTGCGGCATACTGTTGGGGAGTCAACGCAGATTGTTCTAGTATACTATCGAACGTTGGTAGCTTTGATGCTTGGGTCGGTTTTTGTTCATCCTGTTTCCGCTGCATGTTGGAGTCTTGCTCTTGATTTTTTCTACTTTTTTCGATATTTACTTCAGGTGAGTCGATTCCTAGGTGTACTCTGCCTCTTTCGGCGCGTTCTTCTATTTGTAATGATTATAATCTGTTCGCCAACGGATCAGATTTTTCTAATTCCTCCTTGTCCAAGCATTGACTATCATCAGACTCTTCATCAATAAGTTTTCGAGTTTCTTCTGCAAGCTCTCTTTCTTTCCTCAATAACTCACTTTCTTCTTGTAATAGCTGTAGTTTCAATTTGCGCCTGCTACTAGTTGTAGATTTACTTTGCTTACTCGTCACGCTTTGAGGAAAAGTTAGAAATCTGTTTGGGTTTGAGGAGGTTATCGGATTGACTACTAATTGATTCGAAGACTGATGTCGTCTCGACAGTTGTATATCAGTTTGCTGCTGCATGGTTTCATGACGAATGGTTTCACAGTATGGACATAGCCAAGTATCATCTGAAGCTACAGCTTCTGTCACATTAACGCACTCAAAACAGTACCATTTCAAACATTTGGTGCATTCTTCCACTCGTAGATGGACCCGTTTTTAGACCGAGTCGAATTTGAGAATTTGTTGGAGATGCTTTTGCTCGAACACTTGGTTATTAAGAAGCCAATTTGCAGTAAATCAATGAACACAGCTCATTTTCCACTGGCTAGTATTATTTACTCAAATTCCTATAAATAGTGACATTAATACAATGAATGAACATGGTGAAGGGTAACTTACGATTGCTCCTAATGTTCAAGCTATATCTCTATTATCTTTGGATAAATTCAGAACATTTTCTCAGACTGATGTGACAAATTTTAATTATTTGACGTTTTCCGTCATAACTTGTTCCTACTGAATGTTTGCTGAATTTTACCAAAGATTGTACAATATTAAATGAAAAACTGGCTAATATCTAAATATAATCAATGATTATTTTCCACACTGTAGGACACGCATTTGATACTATTAATCACTTTTTATTGTTGGCAATACTCCACTATATTGGTTTCTCAGGTAATGCAATCAATTTACTTAAGAGCTACCTTACTAATCGCGCACAATTCGTTGAAACTAGCAAAGGCAAGTCAGATATAAAAAACATTCACTGTGGTGTGCCTCATGGCTCTATATTAGGACCTATACTATTTTCATTATATACCTGTAATATTACTAGTTGCCTTGTTGGATGTGAAACATACATGTATGCTGATGACACTCAGATCAAGTTCACCTTATCCCATACTGAATTAAATTTAACAAATCAGGTAATCAATTCAGAATTATCTAAGCTTGTTTCATGTTCGGAGAAACATCAACTTTCTATAAATCCCTCTAAGTCTCAGGTTCTGATTTTTGGTAAAAATAAAACTCAAATTGAATTGGATATTGAAATTAAAATTGGTGGTAATGATATATCATGTGTCAAAGTTGCAAGAAATTTGGGCTTAGAGTTGGATACAGATCTGCGTTTTGAATCTCACATAAATAAATGCGTGAAACGGTCTTTTGCTAATCTAAAAATGTTATTTTCCCATCGACATGTCTTAGAGAAATCCACCAAAACCCATCTCTTCATTCTTTGGTACTATCGCATTTCAATTATTGTGATGTTGTATATGGCCCTTGCCTTACAAATAACGAGATTAATCGCATTCAACGGGTTCAGAAATCATGTCTTCGGTACATTCATGGGATAAGGAATTATGAAAACATAACATACAAGTTGAAAGAAACAAAATGGCTCAATATGTCTGCAAGAAGAGAACTGCATAAAGTAACTTTATGTCACAAAATATTATTATACAAAACACCTCCATATCTTTATGATAAAATAACCTTTAGATGTGATGTTCATAATGTAAACACTCGATTTAGGGAATCCATATCTCCACCTTTTAATCGAACTTCCATATTTGAAAGGAACTTTACCTACACAGTTTAACAGTTTTACAACCAGGTTCCTACAGATTTCAAAGCACTGTCAGCTACTAAATTCTTGAATAGTTACAGAAATATGCTATTTCAAGCAAATGATTGAATTGAAAAATGAGTAATTTTGCCATCTTCATTTTGTTTATTCACATGCGAGGTATATGCATTTTTCTTTATGCTAGTCTCCAGGATTGGCACTCGGTATCAGTTTTACTGCCTGTCATTCCTGTTTTGCAGTATGATTTATATATTTTGAAATGTGCATTACTGATTATTTTGTTATTTTCTGCTCATTCTGCAAATAAATATTATTATTATTATTATTATTATAATATTTGTTTTTATCGTTATTCTTATTGGTAAGCACAATTCTAGCTAAGCTCAAGGCAGTCTTTAGAAAAGGGAATGTGAAGTAGAAAAAAAATGAAACTCTAGATTCATAAATATGTCCTGTCTGAACTCTCTACCGACAGTTTTCTCGAATACAGCTATATCAGCCTTCATCCAATTCATAAGTGTTTTTTGGTTATCATGTGCCCAAGGTTTCCGTGGAACCTTTTGGCCTGTGCCTGCATTTATTTATTTAGGCTAACACCAACTCAACATCGACTGTTTTATTCTGGCGAATAAAAGCCACTTGAACCACCTGTGAGTTTTAATCAGCCAACCCACAAACCCCTGAGGCCGTTACAATACAGATATTATCGATGTTATCGATATTATCAATATAACCGAGAACTGATATTATCGATATGCCTGAATTGTTACATCGCCAACCCGTACACTCCCAACATATCATTATGAAATAAAAGTGAACTGATCGACATTTTCACCAGTCATGAGTGAGGCACGGGTCTGAAGATCAGAGAGATTGAAATAAAGTAGATTCCTAGCTACTTACTTCAACGGTCTACTGAACTTGAGTATTCCAATATCGTAATCGTCGTTACGCAGGTTATTCATGGGATGGACGATGGCCAGCTTGACAGGAACGACCTCTCCTCCAGAATCGATGACCGAACTGCCTGCCCTCACCGTATAACTCGCAGATTTTGGCAGGCAGTGAGCTGCTGTCAAACCAGTGTCTTTGCTGATCAATACCGCTCCGCAAATGGGGTTGCCATCCATCCTGGAAATTGAGAATTTTTGCCAATACCATGCCGATAATGTAGGCTTCTGAACAAAAGAAGAGAGGCAATACATTTTTATTCAAAATTGGATCTCAAATGAATTATCTAATCTTGCTAGATTTTCGTAATTTTTAAGAAAGTGAAACTTTTATTACATCGCCTCCAATTTTTTCTTCCATCCATCTTGATATACTGGGTGGCCCAATGAAAACAAGGTATATGCATTTTCCTGAGAAATCAAAGAACTGACATCAAAATGAATGATTCTTCATGTAATGTTCCATTGGACAGGATTTAAAAAAAACATATTAGGCACTCTTTAGATGACCATCGTTCTAACTACAAAATGAGAAATAGTGATGGAAGGCAAAAAAGCGTTACTTTCCATCACTAGCCGATTATTTTCATAAACGTGTTTTCTCGAGAACTACTTCATTGAATTCCAAAAACAAGGAAGCGTTGGTAAGAGATTTTGATTACCTTGGATGGAGCTCACCAGTCCGAGGGGTTTCAAGTGAAACAGTTGAAAACATGCGTGAAATATTTCCCGCTCGACATAAAAATCGACTGGTTCTAGCGTTTTTCTTCTGAGAACGATAACTATATATCAAATCGGCCTTGTTTCGTTTTCATTGGACCACCCAGTATAGTAGGAGTAAAGCGAAAGGCGGTCGGCAGAGCAGCCAAGGCCAATGGCTCGCATCAGCTAACCGTGTAGCGTTTATATTTGTGCGTTTTGATCAGTGTATTGATGTAAATGCTGTTGTTTGACAACACAAATCTACAAATCTACATTTACAGTTGTGAAATATTATGTATTCCGTACTCTAATACGCAGATTGAAATTAATTTTTATAGTTGGATATCTTACCTAGTATTGATTTCACATGATCATTGCAGTTTTCCAATTATTGAGTTATTGAATCAAAAATGCGATTCTTATACCATGAATCGAATAATTTTCCGAAAATTTCCGTTCAAATGCCTGCGATCCGAAAAAACGTTTCACTTGCATTATGGTTTCATTAAACCATAAAATGTTTTTTTAATAGTCTTATCACTGGTTTTGAAAAATTCAACCACACACTGGAATGTTCTCGTAGGATTTTCAAAGTTCATATTTCCTCCATTTGTATTTTATTGGAGCCATGGACGTATAAACAAGACTTATTAGTCAAGACAAGAGTTATCAAACTTTTATTCTGAAATATTGTACGAATATTCAAAGGAAACAATGAAAATCATGAAAAAGAAAATAATATCGAAATCGAAATCGAAGTGAACGAAGTTTGTTAAAACAAAGAGACTCAGTTTCACTTGTTGTCTAGATATTCAGACCATCAAGTCAAGAAAAGAACGAAATGGTGTTGTCCTGTTCAGCCTATGGCTGTACCAATAGATGAAAAAAAGATCAGAACATATCATTGCATAGGTAACTCATCGAATAATGTTGAACAAATTCCAAATAGACCCTAGTTTGCGCCTAGAGAAGGAACGGCGGAAGAAACCAACCATTGAAAACAGCAAACGAGAGAGAAGCAACCAGCTGTGATCAGCTGACTGTTGGCAAAATTGCACCTTTCTCTTTCTTATATTCGTTTCAATGCTCCTCGAGGAGGAATCAATCTTTCTGTCAATGAATCGATCTTTCTATCAAGGAGTCGATCTTTTCTAATTTTGTGGATTTTTCAGAATCGTTATATTTGTTTCGAACGAATCGAACTTTGATACTTTTTCTTCGTATAACTTCCGCTGATGATTCATCAATCGTTACCGCCATTCGCTCGGGATGGAGATGTTAGTGAGCTGTCTGTGGCATAGATGGCACTACGCTCTTTCGTGTTTTTCTCGCCACAGATAATGAAGTAATTTACATGATTCGCATCAGTTCTCAACCTCTGCCCTATATCAAAGAATGGCTTATATTCTTATCGGCCTTATATATGATATTACCCGCAAGCGGGGCCAGTATATTATAAGATTTTTGGAAAATGAAGGAGGGTGTTTAGGAGCTTCTACCTTGGATCCCCGAGGTCAGGATCCTCCCCAAGATCGCTACCATCGTCAGAAATTGTCTCCCGACAACGCACAATCAGACACATTCTGCTTAGGGAAACTGGAAGAAAGCTAGGGTCCAACCGATTCCAAAGAAGGGCAAGAATACCCTCCCTAACAACTATAGACCGATTGCAGTACTATCTGTGATCTTTGAAGTAATGGAAAAAGCAATCGACATCGTGCTTATCCGATATCTTAAGAGATATCGTGAACGAACGGCAATAGGGCTTTCTTCATCAGAGGTCAACAGGAGGTCTGCTTGCCTATGTGACACATAAGTGGCAGGTGTCAATAGAGGAACATGGGGAGTCTCTGGCTGTAGCCTTGGATATCTCCAAAGCATTTGACCGAGTTTGGCACCAAGGCCTCCTAGCGAAACTTCCGTCATATGGTTTGTCGCCCCAACTGTGTCTTTTAATATCGAGTTTTCTTGCAGATAGATCACTCTACGTGGTGGTAGACCGGGTCTCGTCTGATACAATGACGATCAATGCTGGTGTTCCACAAGGCTCTGTCTTGGCACCAACTTTGTTTTTGCTCCACATCAATGATTTGTTGAATGTGACCTCTAGCCCAGTTCATAGCTTTGCGGATGATAGTACACTTCATTCCGCCTTTTCCTCTAGAGCCCCTATATCATCCAATGAGGCCAGAGGTGCAAGGCGAAGACAGGTTGATGCTTTAAATGAGGATCTGATAAGAATTCTGAAATGGGGATCTGAGAATCTAGTACAGTTCAATGCAATTAAAACTCAAGCTTGTATGTTCACCAAGAAGGCTGATCACACAATGCCCAATTTGATGATGTCGGGTACCACTGTTCCTATGAGGTCGTCAATATCCATGCTGGGTGTCACCACCAACAGTGCTCTCTCATGGGACGATCATGTGAGGTCCATTGCGAAAACTGCTTCACAAAAACTTGGTTTTCTATTCCGTGCGAAGAGATACTGCACATCCCAGCAGCTGCTCATGATCTACAAAGCACAAATTCGACCTGTCCTGGAGTACTGTTCACATGTTTGGAGCTCAGCCCCCAAACATACGCTAAAGCTCTTAGATTCAATTCAGAAGAGAGCTATTCGCCTAGTCGATGATACAACACTCACCAAATCATTGACCTCTCTAGATCATCGTAGAAAGGTCGGCGATATCTGCCCTTTTTATAGATACTTCCACGGTCGGTGCTCAACGGAAATATCATCTATTATGCCACCACGTGCGATTCCTAGTAGACAAACCAGACGAGCTCAAGCTGGTCACCCCTACACTGTCAGGCTCGAGACCTGTCGATAATCGCTATACCAAGCATCATTCATCAATAGAACGGCAAAGTTATGGAATTCTTTGCCTAGTGAAGTCTTTCCTGATGCTTACAACCTCCAAACTTTCAAGAAAAATTCCAACACCTTCCTACTCTCCCAAAATTCTACCGCTGGCTAACACGTTCCTCGAACATTAAAGGTTTCCCTTTCGTGTTGTACACAGATAAAAAAAAAAAAGCTTGCACCACCTCCGTCGCGGGTCAGCCTGGAATTTCAGTACCGCCGTGATCAGGCCATATAAATCAATATAAACATATCACATAGAAGTCCAGGATACGTATAGATGATTACTGGTCATGCGGGATTCGGATACGCATCGACCGAGCAAGTAGGGGATCTAAGTAAGATCTGGCTCCTCGGATTCTCAAGATATCATTTCCTCGAATAATTTTGGAATGCTATTTTTTCGTGAATATTACGTGGTTTTGAGAATCGACCTTTTTATGACTCATCAGGCTTATTTCGTGGATTGAGGATTTATCTATTCTACTTGGTTTTCCTGTGGAATATGTGTATTGATAGTAAATACCCCTTCCAGCAACAGACGTATTTATTAAAATATAGTCAGGAAGGATTATATGAATAAAAAAATGCCCTCGAATGCAGATACCACCCTTTCACACTTTCACAAACCGAATTCTCTCATCATACATCAAAAGTGACTTCAACAACAGTGTTCTATACAGTACGTTCGAATGAACATGATATAAATATTCAACACCCGGCCCTTCCCGACTATATAAGTGTCCTCACTCATTCATTCCATCTTTCACAACCCTACAACTCAGAATGTATCAACTCGCAGGTTGATTTCACCAATTTCCAAAATAAGAACGAAAAAAAAAACGGTGCTCAAAATAGCACAACTCTCAACACGCAGGCTGGTGGCTATGCAGTGAAATTTGTTGATTTACTCGAGTAGATAACCTCGATAATGCTTTAGTGATTTGCACATGGAGGTATTCCTTTATCTCGCATATTAATTTCACTACACTTCTTCTACACTTTCCTCGTGTTCTCCTACTCTTCCTTTGTCCTGTTCAAATTCATTATACCATTTTCTGCAGGAGGAGAATCATCATCTTCCGATCCTCCATGATTTCCATATGATTTCACACGTGCAGAAGTAACGAACTTTCGACCAAACGATAAGTATCAATCGGTAATACTTCGAAAATGCGATATGGTCCTTTATACTTCGGTTTAGACTCGCCCGGTATAGTTTTCATACCTCGTAAGAATACTATTTCCACTACATCTTTCAGTCCCGTAAAATGTGTCCATCCAGCTCGAGTCCACTATATTTCTGCTATTATTGGCGATAATGTATCTTTTCCAAAGTGAGGTTGATATGAAGAGCTTCGAAAAGAGTTTCTCCAATCGTTTCATATGGAATGTATTCTATATCTCATCTTCAACATTGTCCCATTTGTCTTCACTCTCAACCGTTGAAGTTAACGCTGACAAACGAGCCCATGACTCGATGGAGCAAGAGGGTGCATCTAGTAGAGAATATATAATATCATATCTTTGGTTTATAGTAACCGTGTTCGTTGTATAACTATCAGCTAATAATACTGATACAAGTAGAAAATGAAGCATTTTATGGCGTATTCCGAAAGTCAATTACATGAGCCAAAAAATGCTATCTAATCTCCTTTGATTCCAATTATATATTTACGGAATAAAATTGGCGAAATTTCCTAATATTTTTTTCAAATCTTATTATCCATATTTGTGAGTGGAATTAACGAACAAGCAAGAATTCATGCAGGACTCAAGGTGGTACAAATAGATACACAAAAAGTATTTGACACTTGTCTAGTTTGCGTACTACACGTTCAAAAGCAGCAATAACATCTGCAAACCAACGGGAGATGCAAGCTGAATCATTCTTGGAAGGCTCAAGTTATGTGCCAAGTGCCTTTCAGAACTTACCTCAAACTGAGTTGATATGGGAAATCCTCGATGGAAACTTTTCTTCCTCCAACAATTCGGTTGACACCAAAAACGAGATCACCCAGTGTTGCTAACGAATGAAAAGACATGAAAAAATTATAGGGTCTCTTTGATTTTCTTAAGTACGGGTATCATCGAGTATCATCGCATCGTTCTTGTGCAGTCTTTTAAATTGGTTGACAATCAAAAACAACAAAAATAAAGTACAAAAAATATACAAGGTGTCCCAAAAAGATACCGACAAACTTCGAGGGGTGATAGGGACATTCAAAACAATCTTTTTTGTTTATATAAACATAGGTCCGCCGATGAGGTTTGGACTGTAGAGCAAAAACTGTTACTTATCATACTGCGCAATATTTAAATCACTGTTTACCTAATGAGTTTGCTTCATTAAAAAATAAATTCAGACTCAAATGAGAAATTATTCGCCATTTTCAATGCAGATTCTCAAATTAATAGCAATTCCAAGGTACGAATTTTCGAAATGTTCATGATGAGGAATGTATATTGTATATATAGATTTTCAACAAAATTATAATTTCGTATCTATCTTCCCATTGGTGAGCATATAGGAATATTCGCTATTTAACATTTTACAAAGTTATACTACATATAGAAGACTCATAACTAACATAGAAGAATAATAATATCCATGATGATGACAATGCCATGAAGAAAAGATCAATTTCTGATGAAGAAGTCGAAGGAGATGATCGTATCAGAAATTTACGACTTCAGTATCTTGTGTCCATTTCATTTCCCAGAAATAATAATCTTCAGTTTCAATATTTTAAATATCATAGTAGGACATGTTTCGAAGATATTGAAAGTTTATCATCCTGATTTGCTTCATTCATCCAAACAGCCAATATCTTTCCATAAAAACTGATTCAAATCTGCTTGAATTCTGCTTGTATGAGCAGTTCGTTTGCAAAAATGTGCATACATTCAGATCTCTCTTTCTAATAACTCATTGATCCTATAGGATAAAACATGTAAATATTTTTTTGCGTCTCTTGTGAAATTATGTGGAATGAAGTTAAAGAGTTTCTCATTTTGGCGCCTCACATATTCAGTGTTTTTCTTCTCATTTGTTCACTTCAATTATGAATAGTGTTCGCACTGGAATGTCTACCAAAAATCAACAAGGCAAATCAGCTCGAAATATTATAAAGTTAACCTTCAAAACAAAATTTCAATGCCAATTTCCAAAGCCACCGTTATGCATTATTCAAATCATCAGCACCTAATCTTCAATATGATTTTCCTACCTCAAAATAGGCCAAAATACCGAGGGATTTCTGCAAAAGCGTATCCAACACATATTTTAGAGCACCGGAGAATCAGAAACTACAAGAAAATCAGATCTGCATCTGTGACCTTTTTCATGACAAAAATAAATTTCGATCTTTCTCGCAACTTTACAGAGTACAGAATTCTGATTTTTTTGAACCCTCAGTTAATGAGAGTAGCTCAATGGCCTCCTCTACCGACATCCATATTTGATTAACTTTTTCATATGAAAGAAATATGTGTATTCCCACATTTTCGATTTTTTTCATGAATGATTCGATGCATGTTTGAAAAAATCATTGTGGTTTCATTTTATTTATTGCTAGTGTACAACAAACTGCATTTTCACTACTCAGAAATCTTGGTAGCATCAACAAACGGTATAGAAAATAGGTTGTATTGTTCATGAAGAGCCTTCTTGAAATATTGAAGAGCATGAAAAGTATCGCACAAATAGTCAGGAATGAAATTGAAAATTAATTTTTTTTACTAATATTTCCCGAGCTATCATTCTCAATTTATCCATTCAAGTTTGACGCATGTCAGTTACCTAGTAGCTCTCTCTATAACCTACCATTTCGAATATCCTTATTAGCTGTATAGTAAAGTATTGCCTTTTGTGCCTTCAGCTTCTATCATTTCTTGATGACCAAGGAAATCTACGTTCACAGTTCACGAATATCAAATCAAGTAAAACCAGAATTACATGGTGAATTAGCTACACTCATAGTTTCAAAATTCATTGCAAGAATCTTTATTCAGCTACTGAAAAAGGGAAGATTGAGATGAATAGCTGAAATCTGAGACCGATTATCCCATTTCACGTGAAAAAAACAAATTCACTTATGACGTTCGCACTCACCCAACTCTATCAAGAACAGCCACAGCGATAACATTTCATTTGCCTACCTAGTGTGAATGGAATATTATTTATCAGGTATACATAAATATAGTTTGGTATTATCAGTTTTACCTTGTTAGGTGTTTTGAAATCCACTGCGCTATTGTCATTTGGCCGTCCAGAAAAAATCCATGTGGGTTGATGGTCTTTGTGTGAAAAACAGATACATGGTCGCTAAAAATTTATACGATTAGGTTCTCCATTGCATCAAATCCAATCGCCATTCTACAGCTTGATCCCTAGATTATCAATATTTTCTAATCCATCCAAGGGATACTGGCAAATGTTATGAAATGTTATTCCATTCCACAACAATTATGGAAAAAACAAATTACTCAAATGTATCCATGTCTTTCTTTCTCTAAGCGTACCGTATACAAGGTTTTTCTCGGTTGATATCGCATTGAAAATTTTTATTCTCATCCATACAGTGTTGCCGATAATGATAATAATGATAATAGTTTATTGGTCCATTCAGACATTACAAAAAATGTATAGGACAGGTCGTGAAGTACAGAACATACAAGGAACACATAAAAACATGAAGAATTCAAAATATTAATTTATTTATTTATATTTATATAGTTATAGTGAAACATGAACACATTTGCATCCAGCTTTCTTATTGATTCAGGCAAGTGATTGTAGAATATGATATCCTGGTAGGTGGGGGATCGTTTTCATTTTGTTATGTTTCGAGATGTGTAGAAGATTACCATTTCTGGTAGGATAATTGTGGTAGTGTGAATTTGGGGTAGTTTTCTCTGGTATACAATAAGCATTTGAAAACATACAAGCATGGAAATGTCAATTTTTCGTAAAAAAAATGAAGTAGTGCCTAAACATAGTTCGAATTATCCACTTCTGTGCTGTGAAAATTTGGTAACTGTTAACAGAATTTGCCCATAAAACGACGTTATACAGGGTCGCTGATATGTATGGAAACGGTCGATTATTTCCTAAAGTAAGATAGCTAGCAAAAAATGTTAGGATACAAAAGTTGTAGGGTTTTTCAAAATCCATTGAGCTAATGAAAAATTAAGTATACAGGATGAGTCAAAAAAGTCAGGACGAAACGAAGTTGTTTTTTCTCTAATGGGACACCCTGTATATTATTCCACATTTCAATTCTGCTCGAAATTCTGAACAAAATTGATAAAGCGCATCATTTCCTAAATTCAACCGATTTCGAGATATCGAATTTTGAAAATAACTTATAATAAATTATCCAAAAATGTTAGTCCATTGAGTTCATAGTCCATCAAGTTACCTTTGAAAGTTTCCAGCTCCATAACGACGCCGCGTCGTTCTTTTGTCTAACAGTGATGATCTTGACAACACATGTCAAAAATACATTTAGTGTAAATAAGTTTCGCGCACAAATGGCACGTTTAACTAATACTGAGCGTATTGAAATTTTAATGATCATAGGATTCGGTGATAGAAGACGAAGTTGTGACCAAGTAGTGAATATTTTTGATGAATTGCATCCAAATCGGAAACCAATTTCTAAATCAACCGTTTCAAAAACATTGCAGCGTTTTCATGAAACTGGAGATGTCAAAGATCGACCAAAAAGTGGATTGGACGCAGGCATGATGTAAATAAAGACTGGTGTCTCAACTCCCTATACCCAGCCACTAGAAAAAGTTGTAGACCTTCGCCTACTTGATTCTGTCGGATTTCAATACCTTACTAAGGCTTCCCAAGATCGAAACTAGGTGGCGTCACCTATGCCGATCTCGAAGGTTATCTTGGAAATGCTGGAAACACGATGTGGATTTGAAATTCAACATAAATGTAAAAACTGAACTGTTAGCTATCCATCACTGTCAGGTATCCGTCATTATTAGTAAAAGCGGATTTGACTTCACCGGATCGACGATCGTATCGCCATCTATACTCGAGCGGTGCGGCCTTAGTGATGTCGTTTGACAGGTCTACATGTTTTGGAAAGAAACAATTGAAGAGTTATTTCACCATCCTATATCCACCTTGGACGCAGGGGAGCAATTGAATGGCCAGCTAAGTCTCCCGATATGACCCCACTTGACTTTTTTCTATGGGGTCACATAAAAAATGTAGTCTACAAAAATAGGCCGCCCAATATCGAAGAGTTGCAAGAAAGAATAAGGCATGATATTTCTACCATTCCTCCTCACATGATTTTAGATTCACTACAAAATTTTGTTCAGCGAGTTCATTACTGTCAGGAGGTAAATGGTAAACACTTTGAGCACCTTATTAAATAGAATTTCAAAGAAAAATTTGTTGTTTATTAAAACTTGTTTTCTCTCTTTTCTCTCTGTCTTAACTATTGTTTTCATAAAATTTTAAATATCCCTGGACATTCATTAAAAAATACATTTTATTGTTTTAATTGCATTTTAATCAACCCCTGAACAATTATGCTTTTTTTATTTTCTGTAAAAAAATTATAATTAAATTGTAATCATAATATCCACATACTCCACCTTTTGTGACTTTCATAATAAATATGCATCATTTCGTGCTTTTTCTTTGATAAATTTGAGAGTAGTAAAAAGTTATTTTCAAAATTCGATATCTCGAAATCGGTTGAATTTAGGAAATGATGCGCTTTATCAATTTTGTTAAGAATTTCGAGGCAGAATTGAAATGTCGGAATGATATACAGGGTTGTCCCATTAGAGAAAAAGCAACTTTGTTTCGTCCTGACTTTTTGACTCATCCTGTATACTTAATTTTTCATTAGCTTAATGGATTTTGAAAAACCCTACAACTTTTGTATTCTAACATTTTTCGCTAGCTATCTTACTTTAGGAAATAATCGACCGTTTCCATACATATCAGCGACCCTGTATAAGACAAATGACTATATACAAGACTATATACTATCAAAAAAGTTTCAACTGGCATTGTGGACCTAATCCGTGATATTGCATATTTAGAATTGTTCATTCCTTTTACTGAGAGCGTCGACATGATTGGTGAAACGTAGGTTTTGATGTACATATGCACCCAAAAATTAGGTGCTATCTGTTGAAACAATCTAGATATGGTATCAGGAAATAGGAGCTGCTTCGTTAATTTAAATGAAACAAAAAAAGCGATCGGCAATCACGACGTCACTGGAAAGCGGTATACAGTAAGTAGTTGAATTGAGTTGAAGTTATCCTATATCCTTGTCTGAAAGCCAACACTGGGGAAGAATAATATTTTGATGTCACAAAATTTTGCCTTTCTCAGGTAATTTTTCATTAGACAGCTTTCATGTGTTAAGTGAATTTACAGCCTAGATTTTCAGTTTAAATATTATGATTCATTTCGAAGAACATTTTGTGTGCTTCGAATTCATTTCATGTATACTCAATACTTTCTCTCCGTTTACAAGACTGGATATTCCATCAGATCAAATATACAAAAAACACTCAATTTTACAAAAAAAAAACTTATGACAGAATAAGGGAGAAAAAATATGAATATGGATATATTGGCAATAATAACTGATGGTCATGGGTCGTTCATTTTTATCATTTTTGAGCCTCGTCTCTTCTACATTTTCGTTGAACTGTGTCAATATCTCCATTCTAAAAATATCATCCGATTTTCAAGAATACTATGCTGATTAGAATAGCAAACAACGAGAACATTACATTCAATTCGATTCATGAAGTTCAATTTTTCCATAGAATGTTCGGGATATCAGGTAGAATACAACTTCATCATACGTTATAAGTTCATGCGAAAGTTATGAATTTCACGACAATTATCAGGTGATGACCAAGATAAAAACACTTAGAGCACACAACACAACTTGTGGAAACACAACTTTTTGAGAAAATGATCAAAATCGATCTAACCAAATCTGTTGATAGCAATAAACCCTCACCTTCGGACCATTTGGATCCTCTCAAACCTATTAAATGATTATATATATATATATATGAAAACTTCCGTTTTCAGTGCTAATCAATCTATTTCTGGAATGATATAATATTTTTAGAAATAGTTTATTGTTAGTAAAGTGGCGTTTTTATGCTTCGAGTTTCACTGTGTCCTATGTGAGCACCTACACATAGCACATCAATGGCGCATGATTCATAACTGAGCCATCAGCAGTTCATTTGTTGAATAATAACATCCCAATAAGAAGTCTCTAGTATGAGTGGAGAAAATAAACTTCTGAAATAATAAGTATTCTAGCAATATCACATAGAATACCGAAGTATTCTTCTAAAATATTCTTGCTCATAATTCGATCCATTATTTAAATTGTTTATGTACTTCATGAGTGATGAAACAAAAAATACAGATGTCCCAAAGAAACTTCGCTAAGGAACGCTGAACAAGGATATCTATATAGGGCAACTAAAATGAATATTTCAATGATATTTCCATAATGATCCAAATGATCATTATTCAACTTCCTATTCAACTTTTGCTCTATAATGTTCTCCATATGTGTGGTGAAAAAATAAAGGGAGGAATAAGAAAGCCGCCAATACTCTCATGTGGTTATCCAAAACATATTCATCGACTCAAGAACTGCCTAAAATAATATCGGATGGATTTTTCATTTGAGATATTTCTCCAAATATCAATAATTAGACTAGCACAACACGGGCGTTGCCAGGGGAAGGGGGTTCAAGAAGATAAAATGACTAAAAGTGCATGAAATAACCGTGATATTCATTTGAAGATTCATTTGATTTTTTTCAAATATATCCACTACTTCATTCGCATCAATTTCTATCTCATATAGAAAATATTCATGAGAGACAAAAACTGATATGTAGCACATACCTAATAAATAAATTATTCGATCCTGTAACACCAAGCCGTACAGTCTGTTTTCACTAGTTGTGTTCCGTGAGTAGTTTTTAAGTCTCCTTAGCCTTGAAAACGTCCTTTCTGGGCTAGCAGTCGAAACAGATATGGTAGCCAACATTTGTATCAATGTATATCTTTTCGGATCTCAGAATAACGAATCCTATTTATGATAGAAGATTCGGATATAGTTTTTGATCGCACTTATCTAAGCAATTCAAAGCACACTTCCAGTTCAGCGTTGACGATAGATGTACTTCTTTCGGGCAACATTGCCGAAAACATACAAACTGCCTCTTCAATTCCAAAACTAGCCGCAAAATTAAAGGTATAACACACTACATAGATAGTGCCGATACTACTTTACGGTGTTTCGTAAACAGCTCAATCAATCGTTGAATTGTGTATGTTCTAGAAATGGGACGAATAAATTAATTTTGTAATACGTGCATACGTCCGACGCAGAAATGTAGAAATGAAATTTGCAGTAGGTGTACCACCATTTTCTTCGAGTAACACCTTTGCATCTTCATAGAGATGAAGGTTCTCTTCGTGAACTTTATATCTCGAAAGTTGCAAAGAATTAATAACACCGTCCACGTGGCCGAATGCTGTTACGTGATCGGTGTTGAATTATCTTCAGTTATTTTGATAGCGACAATTTATAGGTCATGACTTTTGGAAGAATTACTAGACACATAACAAAATTCGAAAATCGAAGTGGGTTGATCATTTGGACAGCTTGTTGCGATGCCTCTTTATTGTGGCTAGATTGGAGTTCTTCGATAGCATTCACAATCGCTGGATAAATTTCCTTGAACCAACAAAACCCCCCTGGTTACGTCCGTGTAGCACAATGACTTGAAATATGCGTGTATAATGTCGCAAATTTTTCGCTTCAAAATGTAGGTACTGCAAACGGTGTACTTCCAAATTGACCATCCTCTCCGTTTTCATTTCACCACTGTTGATACCATATTCAGTCAGGACAAATTCATAAAGGACCAATATTATCATATTTGTAATCATTGATCACGATTTCGAAGATTTTTATCAAAATTAAAAGTGAAACGTGGCTTCCACGAATGTTCAAATATTGAAATGTTGGTAGCATTGCGCCCACTTATTCTCTCAGCCATGCTAATCTTGCTAAAAGCCTTAACCACAATGTTGGCTTCATTGTCACCCAATTGTCAGAGTCATGTGTCATTTCATCATTCTATGAATACAGTACAGTGTCAATCTGTGACAGTGACGTTTGTTTTTGCTCTTGTTGATTTGAAACTTGAAAGATGAAAATTAAAAAAACAAATACTTATTTTTATTCAGTGATAGCGATTCCAAACGAAGAGTGGTGATAAGGAGGTGTGACAAGGAGATTGAATTGACATTGAGAATTCAATTTGTGTTGGCCCCGCTCGATAAAATGATGATTTATCAAAGTGCCAAATACTGAGAGGAAATGTCTCATCGCCATTCGTTCATTTTCCATACAAAAAACAAGCATAAAAATGATGACAAAGTTATGGCAATCAGTAAAAATACTATGGAGATGTATACTAATAATGAACCATCAACTGGTAGGAGATATATGGATTCCAACCTCCATAACAAGGTGAAGTCACCCTTGCTCAGGCGTTCTTGCTTGATCCATGAACTCAAAAGCAATAATCTCTTCAAAGAACAGCAAGCCAAAGTGGAAAAGAGGAAATCGAAGTCTACAGAATATCTGGAAACATCTTCATTGTCATTGTATCCTAGATCAGTGAGAGAAATTAATGCTTTGGTACATTCGAAGAAATCTGTTTCATACTCTGATCTTCTGGATAAAAGAAAAGTAAGTGTATTCACCCATGAACTAACTGATTGTGTCACCAACAATATTTGTTTCAGTTCAATTTTAATAAATCAAATGCCCTTGGGTTTTCCGGATATAATAAATCATATTGGATTTTGGAGAATATTATAAGAAAAAATTATCCAAATGACAAACTCTAGATAATCATACACTTACTAGATTGAAGTACATATTATTCACAAGCTCAACAATTTCAATTCTGTTTTTAAAAGGAAATTGTTCATTGAATAAGCACTCATCGAAAGAACACCAAGCAACGAGTGTGGTTTGGATAAAAATCAGATTATTGTTATTCTGGATTCTGTCCAAATGAGTCTGAGAATGAGTTACAATGCATGATAAGTCACAAACTCAATATTTTTTGTAATATCTGAGGTAACTTACAAACTTATGAAGGTAATAAACTTAGCAGCCTCACCTTCATTATAACATGAGTATAACTCCCATAGCTTATACATTAAGTTCCAATTCCACTATAAATTTCCTTATCATAGTAAAGGAATGGAAAATTCATATTTTCTACAAGCATGGGTGATTTACCCTACCATCCTCACTTAATCCCGCTTAATCCGGTTGAAAGTTTCATTTTCCCAGTCTTTAACACATTAATATAAGTTTAGGAAAATGTGATCAATAATGCAAGTGGTTAAAATGAAAGAGATAGTAGGCAAATAAGGTTTTTTTAGTTTTTGTAGGATTTTTTCTCCTCGTTTTGGAAAAATATAAATAAAAATCATAATTATTATCACAATTCATTTGCATTCATTTCATTCATTTGCACAGATATAAGATCTGACCCAAAATATCACTGCACTTGGAATTCAACCTTCAGATACCTAAATCTTACAGACAGTATAGTAGGGAAAGTTTTCAATATGTTGACACATCTGAAATTCATAGAACAATTTCATCTATACATGAGGCACCAGCCATGTTTTTTCTATGTGTGAAAGAATCAAATGAGGAGTTGAAGTACAATTTAAAAAACGTTATACTACCTACTTTATTTTGATATCCCTTATGTAGACAGGCCAATTTATGTACCAATTGATCCACCAAATTAGTGACATTGAAGGAGGAAATAAAAAAGGGGTCTTCATAATACACTCATTTAAATTTATCTTCTTGATTGAATGAGAATAGAATGTTTCATTCTGTTCAGATATGAGGGATACAGTGCAGTTTGGAGGTTCGGAAATATATGTCACTTCAATTTCACTCATGACATCGAAAATATGAATCAAATGAGTTATGGCCATGATACTATATAGTATCATGAGTTATGGCCATTTCAACAGCAATTTTGTTTGATTTATTATCGCGAATGTGAAAAAAAAAAACAAGTAAAATTGCGATCTTGAGACCCTTATATACAGGGTGTCACAGAACTATGGGATCAAAGTTTTAGGGGTTATTCCAGGTTATTCAGTGCAATAGTAGAAAACATTTGAGTAGTGGGTCCCATGTCCGGAAAAGTGTCACTACGGCACTACAGCCCAAAGACGCGTTAAAATTTAGAAAGACAATGAATTGCCTAAATAAGATTAAATGCATTGCCTTTTGTACATGATATCATCACAACAATTGTTCAAAATGTCTTCCTCCAACCTGAATACAACGATTTAAATGTCGCACATGATTTTGGCACACTAAAAATTTTGATCCTCGTTTAGAATGATTTCAAATGCTGCTGTAATTCGTCCAATTAAGTCTTGCTCTGTTTCTACTGGAGTTTCGTAGACCAAAAACTTAACACAGGAAAAAATCTAGCGACGTTAAATCGGGTGACCCAGGAGGCCAAGAAACTGCTCCACCTTTAGCAATCCAACGGTGCCCAAACCTCTGATTTTTTCCTGTGTAAAACACTTTTCTTTGCAGAATATTCTCAATGTACAGTTGGTTTCAGTGTCAATTGTGTTAATTGTGTTGAGAACGGTAGCAGATTCTTTTCCGAAACGTCCATCAAGATAAGTAGAAGTTTTATTCTTATTAAATATATTTGTATTTCCAAATTTTCCAAAAACAAGGAGTCACTGAGTATCTGAAGGTTTTATTTCAAACGCAGTGACATTTTGGTGCAGATCACAAAATCTGTATTCACTACAAATATATTGAAATAATTTTTAATAACTTCTACTTAATTTTTTAGGAACGAGGAGTGAAAATTCCACAAAAAGCTGAAAAATGAATATCAATTGAAGTCTATGATTGTAAATAACTTCATAAAGATAAGATATGTAACCTTCATGTAGAAATTTGACAAAGATGAAATATTTCCTACAGCTTTGGTTTGGACAACAGTGTGACATTCAATCCGTTCGCATCAGATAATATCTTCGGGGTCCTCTTCATCGATATCCTCTGGTCGGTTAGCACATTGATAACCAGCACATTAACCACACATTGAGTTGCAGTTGAGACAACTTTGTGGCAAGGCGGAGTTACGCTCGCATCCGGATCGGCAGGTAAAAGAGATTATCTTCAAAATATCTGCCAGAGCAGGATCAACCTCGCAAGGATTTGAAATGAATCGTTCATTGTTGCCGTCAAATTGTAGAGCAGGTTCTGTGAAATAACATTTCTCGAGAAGATACACTAGAAATCGGACTGACTCCTACCTGGTGATAGAATCTGAATAAGTGTTTTCCACTACGGACACTCCCACTCCCTAGTAGTGCCTTAGTAAGGTTATTTGACTAGTCTACATGTTTTGGAAAGAAACAATTGAAAAGTTGGTCCACCTTATCCACCTTGGCTGCCGATGATGTTACTATGGTTACTATGTACAATCTATACCTTTTAGTGTCTGATATGCTAATGATATGGCAACTATAGAGTATACAGGTAAAGAAGAATAGCTTCCCCTACTGCAGCAATTTCATGAGTCGAAAACAACAAGTTAATCACTCAATTAATGCTTCGGATTCTCGAATTTGCATGAACGACATGGTTTTCACCTTCTGGAAGGGGCCGATGTGATATCACAACCAGTGGCAACATGGAATAATAGGATGGATGGGACCTGGAAGCGAATGACCAGGAAGAAGCTTGAGTTTTGCACAGTTGAATATCTGTTCCGTCCTTTTCTCATGTCACCAACATGCACATTCAAGCATGCACCCTCAATTGCCATGATGACATAAAATAGATGAAGTGTTATTGTTCTCAAATCAAATAATGTCGTTCCTTTTGTTACTGTGTATAGTTTTGTTTTTTGTTCTGTTTTATTCTACTATATACTATACACTTCTATATACTACTATTCTGTTCAGTATATATAGTTACGATTATCATCATATTATTTTTCAGTGTATAGTTTCGTTAGATTAATACTTTACTGTTAATGTTTATTCAAGAGTTATAATTATGATTGTGAATTTGAGTCCTCGTTTGACTCGTGATAAAATAAAATGAACACTTTATATATATACATATATCTATACTATTCACCACAAACAAGTATGTACAATACTTCTGCGAGTATTGTATATGCGTCCCAGTTGAAAGTTGATTTTTCTTCAAAAGGTTTTCTTGTTCATCTTGTCTCGAAATTTACACAAATTGAACACAAAACAATCAGCAAACAAACAAAAAAAAAGAAACAGATCAGCTAACAAATATGATAACCATATATCTGGTGTAACGCTAATTTTTCTCAACTTCATGTGCCTACTAGGTGAATTAGTATTGGAAAATCACTACATAAAAAACAAATGTCATACTCGATATCTATATAGATATCGAATTGAATTTTGAAGAACATGGATCGCCTTTCAGTAAAAAGGTTTCTAGTGGATGATATGCTATTATTTTAATAGTCACAGGTAAAACAGTATGCTTTTTACCAATAACCAAATCCACTTTGACGAAACATTCCGTGATTGAAAAAAGTATCAAAGTATATAACCACCTTCCCAATGATATAAAAAATATTGAACAAAACAACAAAAGGTTCCGAAATACGGTTAAAAATATTCTTAATGATAAAGCTTATTTTTCCATCTGCGAATACTTTCGTGATAAATTTCAGCTAATCTAGAATTTTGTGTTTTTATTTTTTATATCTATTATATGTACCGATCATGTTTTTTTGTCAAATTTGCTTCAGTGTATTGCTTGTAATTTATTTATTTACTTTTTCAATTTATTTTGAATGTTATGTTTTATATTTTCATTTTATTTTGTATTTTACTCAATGATCTTATGATTATATGCAATTTATTACCATGATTCGTCAATAAAACCAACTATCTTTGACAATAAATTATATTTTGACTTGATTTGACTTGAAAATATATAATAACGATAAAAAAGTGAATTAAAAACAATCAACTATTAGCATTATCTCAGGAATTCATCCATTACACTACACTACAAATTTCTCAATCTATTTTTGAAAATACTTTTTCACTTCCGCACCGCGAGAATATTCTAATATACACTTGAAATTAAACTACAGTTTCTCTTCCCAACACACGGCCATGTTTTCTGAATAAACGATATATATATAGTCAGCATAGTCACTATGTATTTCCTCTTTTTCAGTCTTTCTTGTATTCTTATATTCGATGTAGTATATGCTTAGGTATTTTTGTGCCATGTTGGCGATAATGAATCGAATGAAATCGCCTCGGAAATTGTTGCCGAAATACATATAACTCATTTAATTCACTTTTTTTTCGATTCCTCAGTCGAAATCACTAACTATGACACTTGAATGACCTCGCTAGGAGAATTAATTCAGAAGATTTAGCAAAAAACCGAAAAATCCAAGATGGCGGCATTTCCCCAACTCGGACTTCTTGGGAACTTTCGGATATCAAACATTTGCCAGAAATGAAAAAATCGGCTAATATTTACGATAATAATAATTCAGAATGTATTTCATGATTATGATTATTTCATTCGCTATTTCATCTAAGAATGAAATAGTTACCAAATAAAAGTCTTCGAACAGAACAGAAATACTGATGCGTGCACATCAACAAAAATATTCGCTCCAAAACAGGGTTGGTGGATCATATGTTGTAGGGCTAGTGAAACATCCTTGCACCACTATTTTGTTGCCAGATGAGAGTTGACTCATAAGGTATAAAACTGTATTCACTTTTTATTTATACAGAAACTGTAGCTTTATCATTCATAATTCAATTATCCAGCTGATAAGAGAGATTACCCATTCGAGATAAACATGGAAGTACCTATATACCTCGTTTGTTTGTCATACAATGTCAGTGAAACACGATACAAATGAGTTTTTTCGGGAACCTTAGTGCAGCAAAAACGAGTCCAAAGGGAGGTTTAGCGAGGCAAAAGAAGTGGCACAGCACCAAAAACCTCAATGAAGAAACTAAACCGCCCGTCAAGCTCGCACCTGGCACTAGAAGAGCAAACAGGAAGAATAATTTGACTACCAGGTCGCTCTGGTATGACCACAAGGATGAAGAAGAAGATCGTCCATCGTTTGGATTCGCTTTGAGAAAGTCTTCAAGTTTAGATAACCTCCTGGGCAGGGGGAACACCAGCCCTAAATCAAAGATACCACCGATACCTCTAACAAAAGATATGATTTCTCTACCCCAGTACCCAAGGAAGATTGTTGGAGAGTGGTCAAGGCTTACTAATTCTAAAATGTTTGAAGATGCATTCAGCATCACAGATATCAAAGAAGAAAGAGATGAACCAGACACGATGGTGCCTGAAGAGCCTGAAGCGAAAGAAGTTGAAGGTGATGAAAGTGGAGATCTCATCTGTTTCTCCAGTCGGCTTAGCGAAGCCAGAGTCGCTAATTTAGTTGAACATGGTGATACAAACGCAATTATTGATGAAATACCAGTGACATCGGAAGAAAATGTTTTGAAAGAAGACCTGTATGTTATACGCTTGGAAAATTCCTCTAGCGAATCTAATATAAATCTTAGTACAGATGAACATGAAGGCATTGATGAAATCAGTGGTGTTGTTGATGAAACTTCCAAGGCTGACAACGACAGCCAACCTGTCATTCACCCCAGTGAGAGTGATGAAACCAGAAGTTTATGTTCGACTTCCTCTTTGATCAGCTCAGGAGAACATATACCGGAATATGAAATCACGGTAGAAAGTGTAATGTCTGATGAAAAGTTAATGGGAAACGAGGAAACAATGATGCATAGTATTCCGCCCACATCACTGTTCATCACATCGGATGAAACGAAAGTATCTGAATCTGAGGCCGATGGAAATGCATCTGCCATATTTGGAATTGAACGTTTAAAAAAACAAGACAAATGTGATATAAAATCGATTAACCAGAATTTTCGCAGTACTGGGACGATCGATCGAAATAAATGGAAGAACATAAATAAATCTGATATCTCTGGGCCAAGCGACTTGAGAAAATATGATGGAGGTGCAGGTTCAAAGAGTAATTTGTTGATGATGGAAATGTTTTCCAAGTCGACAGATACAGTGAGTTATTAGGGTATATAATATATTTTTGGCTCCATGAAATATCAGAATTCCTAATTTTCAAACTACCCTTCATCCACTCTTTGGCTATCGTACAAGGTATCACAAAATCATCGTCCTATATATTCTTTCAGCCGTTTTTACGAACAAAAATAGGTAAAAAGATTATATAGTCTTAGTAGGGGAGGTCCTGAATATACCTAAAACTCATCGTAAAAGATGATAATTATATGTGTACACTAGACTTTCGGAAATTTCCGTTTTCTACAGTGTTAAATTGGTTTAAATTTGCCTGTATTATAATACGAAACGAGTTCGAAATTATACCACATGCAAAAACCTCTCGTGTCAATTAACTCTGTATAATGACTAACACGCCAATATTAATGCAGGTTTGCTATGAAAAAATTTAAGCAATAATAGTTATGACTATCAACAATATTACAATGATAGGTGGTACTCGGATATTTCTAATTTCTCGAATATAATTCTTGTGATATTAAGGAGTGTCAGCCATTGAGGTACACAAACGTAGATTAAGGAGTGTCAGCCATTGAGGTACACAAACGTAGGTTTCTACTTCAATGTCTCGAACACTCTTGATGAATTAGAGATTTCATGTAAATCTACAATGGTAGCGGTATATAACTACTGTTGAAACAGGGAGTTGTAGATGTATGGCAGAAACATACGTAACTTTCGATTTTGATAATACGAACATTAGGTAGACAATGAACTATTTCTTTTACAGCAATAATTTTTTTGCAGGTCCATTTCCTGTCCAATGATGTTCGGCCTTTTGGCGATGATGCAAACGTGAGTATTGTGAAATGTGCATTCTTTAGAACAAATACTCAAAAATGAGTCGTCAGATAAGTCAGTAATCTGAGATTCTATACACCATCGATATCTGGATGCCCTATCGCTCATCATCTGGGGTAATTTCCCCTTGTCGTCTGACAAACTCTTATACATGACAACGATGTACAGAAGACTGGTGCAGTCACTGATGGTGTTTTGTTTCGTCAAAAACGCTAACGGCTCTTTCCGCTATAATGGCATTTGAGTTACGAAACTCCCCAGAAGATGGCAACATTTCTACAGAGTTCTGTACACATAGTTGATGTTTTGAGATTGTAATAATGTAGTATGATCAATAATTGAGAAGTTATCTAGATTTCTACTTCTGAATCAATATTTTTATCACGCTGTTTGTGCAATTATCAATAATACTGATTTTCTTTTCATTTTTGTGTCGCCATCTAACAACTAACATACGAGTGATTTTCCGCTATATTGAATTAAAATCCCATTATCAAGTTGGCTGTACGTTAAGAGTTTTAGGTTGAAGAAATTAGATAGGCAAATAGACAGAGTAACTGCACCAGTGTTCCCTACATCGTTCATATGACACACGTTCTGTTTGGTATGAGATAGGACATTGGGATAGGTCTGTTATGTTGTTTGTGGGGAAAAATGTTGAATGTACAAAAATGCAATGAAGTGAAATAATTTGAACTTCCTGGTGAATTTGAGGAAGCGATTACTATAAATAATTATGGAATATCATTTAGTTAAATGATCACAAATGCTAAATGGAGCAGTCTTTTATGTTCTAATAGTCCATAAGATGCGCCTATCAATGCAGATATTATTATTCTCATTATTATTCAATCAAATGAACTTTCCGAAATACAGAAATTTATAAATATCTATCGTGAATATACTCGAAAAATGCATACCATGAAGGAAATATCTTTTATTGGTAAAGTGAGCAGTTTCCTTTTCATTTACTATATACAGAGAACAATCATTAGAGGTCGGACGTATACCACATTGTTCATTTATTGTCAAAAAAAACTCGTTCCATCACTTCCGGTCTAACGAAAGTGACCCCAACTTTCAATTCTCAAATAGGACCCCCTATATATATTTCCTTTTTTTGATTAAAGGTATCATTTTACATACACCATCATTTTTTCCCGATCAAAATGCCAGGAGAAAATTTTTTCAATTCGTTTTTATTTTTCAACAGTGACCATAAATTGGTAAAAGTAATCAAAATCTAGGTAGGTGGGTGGGTAGGTAGATAGGTAGAATTTTCATTCAATAAATGAACAGTATGGTATACTTGCTACCCAGAAAATATCAAATTCTGACCTCGAATGATTCAGAAGTTACTGCACTGGCCGATCTTTGTGTAGTAGTTCACTGTATGGTGTGAATGTAGTTCGTGGTAATGATGAATGAGATGATGCTATAAGAATTCTTTACCTTTGAAGGGACCGTGACTTAGCACATATTGATCGCAGTCGGAAGTGTTTTATTGCGAACCAAAAATGATATTGTATATTATCTACTAGATGCACCCTCTCGATGCCTCATCGACTTGCAATGATATAATACTATTCTGATATTTTCTGAATCTATCAGTACAGCCATAGACTGAACAACAACATCTCTTACGAAGTTTGTAAATCCTTCCTTGAGTTGATGGGCTGAACCGGCTAAACAAACTAGGATTATATAACCACCAATTTTCAATATTCACACACAAGTAAAAATGAGTCTCTTTGTTTTTACCGTCTCAACACACTCATGGATCAATAAACTCCGCTGAACAATTGATTTGAATAAAAAATCTCACTATCAACTCGATTCTACTGAAAATAACTGAAAATGTCGAAATTCTCAAAATACTGTCGAAGATATTCGAGGAGGTGGTATATTCATTTTTCAAGTTTTTATGGGATTGTCTCTCATTGCTTGATGTAGTGGACGTTACAGGAACTTGCTCCCGTTTTCAACACAATTTATATTTCTTCTTTCGTAAAATTTTCAATGTTTCCATACTGAAAAGTGTCAAGTTGTCAGACAAAGGAGTTCTGGTTACACAAGCTTGTATGTTCACCAAGAAAGCAGATCACACAATGCCCAATTTGATGATGTCGGGTAGCACTGTTCCTATGAGGTTGTCAAAATCCATGCTCAGAATCACCACCAACAGAGCTCTCTCATGGGACGATCATGTGAGGTCCATTGCGAAAACTGCTTCACAAAAACTTGGAATACTTCACATCCCAGCGACTGCTTATGATCTACAAAGCAGAAATTCGACCTGTCCTGGAGTACTGTTCACATGTTTGGAGCTCAGCCCCAAACATACGCTAAAGCTCTTAGATTCAATTCAGAAGAGAGCTATTCGTCTTCCAGCTGGGTTTGATTCTCTAGCATCATGATATCGAATTTGCCATTTTTATATTCAGTTTTCACAAGTGGATGAAAAGTTCTATCTATATCAACTGACTCTCTGATTTTCCGTTTTTGGTTGTCTTCTTTTCCTATGATCTAAATTTTACTTCAATAAGCCATGTGTTGTCCATCTTCAGTAAGGATACATACAGTATTTAACAAAATATCGGTCTTACATGAAGAAAATTCACTGTGAGTGTTATTATTGCACTACCCTATATTGGGACATCGACCGGATCGTAAACAGAGTACTCATCTGGTATTCATTCACACGGTTTATCGTGACATTTATCGTGAAACGAATGAATAGTGACACATACTATTTGACTCATTCGTATATTGTACACTTCATTACACAATGCTATTCGATAGTAAGTCTGGCTTCTTGTTGCCAAGCAACGTGCAACATGGTGGCCCACTTCAGTGGTGACGAAATTTATCGGTGCATCTCGACGTGTCCCAGGACTTTCAATATCGGAAATCACTTGCGGTTCATATGGCACCGTGTATATTTTCATCACTTTTTGAATTCTATCTGAATCAACCTCCCAACGATGTATAACACTCTGTTTTTCTTTTTATTTTTGAAGATGACAGAGAAAACATCAGTTGAAATTGTTATCTGAATAAGTTACGATTAAAGTGTGATTTTGAAGTATTGGAGTCAAAATCAAGGTAACACAATTTTTTATACCTCACTAATTATTGCAATTTGAAAGAACTGACGTGAAGATTTGAATTTTGATCTGTTTCAATGGCTGAGATATTCCGTTAGATAAGGTGTACTGGGACATTCTGTATACTAGGAGTCTTTGAAAAATGTGATGAAAATTTTCTGAATTTACAATATTTCATAATATTTCTTTCAATATATACTGATTGGATGTATCAAATACAAGAGTCCGATGATAACCAGTTTCAAAATCATAAATTGTTGGAGGTTATTCCAATCTTATTCAATTCTAATCCAACATCAAATAATAAATTTTAGTGATGTCTTAAAATTCGATTTCATAATGAATACCAAGAAAGTTCTTCTCATAACACTAATAACACGCAGATTAATAATGAATAATAATGAATATCACCTTTATTCGAGTTGATTGTCACTGAAATTCTGTGAATATTGCTTTGTAGGAATGAGGGTATTTCGCTCTCCTAAGTGGTGCATTTTTGTCATTGAATCTGACACTTCCTCCATTATATACTCTCAGAAAAGTTCACTTTCTAATTCTAACTCAGATTTTCAACTTGTTCCAGATTTTGTCAAATCAAACATTCACCTCGACCTGTATCTAAAAATCCTGATTTGATTATTGAACTTCAACGCAGGATTCTGACCTTGGAGCACCTAATCCTACATTATTACCACATCTCTGATATTTATTTATGCTTTTCACCTCATCTTCCTCCTGAAAGACTCATATAACTCTAAATTATGAGAGGACATAACCTCGAGATCAATTTCAGATTTCTGATATTCAACTATAAATTCTGTTGTTCTACTCACAATTTCGATTATCTCATTACTTGAAGATTTATTCTTATTCAAATACTGGCTTCATCATTATTAGTTCAGATATTTCTTGTTGAATAAATTCTTGATCGTCAGTCATGTAGCGAGGACGTTTACATGAAATACCGAATAAAATACATACTTCGCTTCATCTTTCGGACAACAAGAAAAAAGATAAGCCACTTTCTTTCCCACAGCACAATATACTAGCACTAGCACTAACTAACTAACTAACTAGCACTAATGATTGATGATACGTGGCTATTTTTTCGCACTCTATATTCACAGCCTACGACAGGTTACACTGCGGTGATCTGTGCGTTAGCCACTGTGTATCGGTTTAGGCACCTAACGTGTCCTGGGAGCTTGAGGGGGAAGGAAACGGTAAGCGAGTCGGCCTACTGTTAATATACGGTATACTTTACCATAAATCACAAAATACTACTCTTTATGTTCCACTATTTTGGATTCAGTGAAATAGCAAGATTATTCATTTCATCTTATTTACATGATAGAAGACGAAAGGTTGTTCTAAACGATACCACAAGGCAGCATTTTAGGGCCTTTGTTTTATACCCTTTACACATCCACTTTCACTGAGAAACTGAAGTCCTGTAATTACCATTCATACGCAGATGACTCTCAGATATATTTCTCCTTTGATCCGCAGATCACATGCTGAAATTCAATCCCAACAAGTCATAATCGGAAACGAAATGATTTGTCAGCAGGCAAAAAGGTTTGATTTGAAAATTGGAGATTCCAAAATAAATTTCAAATCTCACTCTAAAAATTTAGTGCTTATTATAGACTCCAAGCTTAGATTCACTGAACTTATGAACTAAGAACTGCTTATTCATCTTTGAAATTGATATATCCACAAAGGAAATTCTTGAGTACAGAGGTCAAAAAAACATTATGTGATTCACTAGTTTTTTCCCACTTCAATCACTGCGATGTGGTCTACCACAACTATTTAGATAGCACAGACATAAGCGCTTACAGAAACTACAAAATTCCTGCATGAGACTAATTTTTGGTATAGGAAGTAGATCCAGAATTTCTCACAAACTGAAAGATTTGAACTGGCTTAATATGATCAACCGCAGGCGTCTTCACATAGCATGCACCTACTTTGAAATCATCAAGTATAAAAGTCTTCCCTACTTACATGGCCATTTAACTTATAGAATAGACGTTCACAATTTGAATTTACGAAGAAAATCGGTTTTGAGTATTCCTGCTGACAAAAAACAATTGTTGAAGCGCTCATTCTCATATAATATAGCTGATACAATCAATTATATAAACACCTGGAACCCCAACTGTTTTGACCTTACGATCAATACCTTCAAAAAAGCATTCAAAAAACACTTATTTGAAGCATTCGCATCGAGAACCTGATGAAATGTGATTGGTTTTTTTTTTCTCTGTCCTTCTTTTCCAATCGCACTTTTCTAACCTTCTCTCTCTCTCTCTCTCTCTCTCTCTCTCTCTTTAGCACTCTTTCTCGCCCTATAATATGAATCTACTTTCAATCTAAGGCCTTGTTGGAAGATCAGATGCGAGGCAACTTAGCAATCTGAACCAAAGCCATTTGTTCATCATGTAGACCAGATTTTATTTTTTTTCTCTCACCTGAAATGTTAATGATGTGCAATAAACGTATTATTATAATATTATTAATTCGAAATTATAACTTCTGTAGCTTTCATTCATCTTTTCATTCAGCTCAAGAATTCTGACTCGCGACATTGAACTTTTGATTATTAATTTCAATTAGTCAACTCAAAAATATCAGTTCTGATTGATGATTATAACGTGTTTGAATTTTTCAGAGATATGAATTTTGATTGATGACTTGTACGTCAGGATTTCTGAACTAGACTATAATATAATCATTGTTGTCTTGGCACTCCGGTTTTGTCCTCAATCGGTCATTCTCCATTCGACGACCGGCATTCATAGAGAGAGCGATCTATCTGTTCGATAAGTGCGTGCATTTTGCAACGTAGAATGCCGCCACAGAGCACGTGTGGGCTTTCAATTCATTTTCTCTCTAGTCCTGCACTAGTTTTAATTAACCAATTACATCGAGATACGCCGCGCTACACACCCAATTGACTCTTTCCTCTAACAAACAGAATGACTAAACCCTTTTAAACGGTTGCACTCGCGAGTCGTCTCATCTCCGGCGCCTTATCAATGGAGCCATAGAATAGGAAATGTATATATCGGTTCGTTCGAATAAATAGCATTTCAAAGTGGCGTAAAACCGCATCGACGTCGGTTATCGCTCGCGGTCAACAACAACTCGGTTCTGCCATCGGAAAATCCAGCTTTCCCATCGGAAAAGGATGTGGCCGCGATTTTCTATCTCGACGACTCTCCTCTGATCCGGGCAAAATGTGCGACGATATCAGCGTGGCGCGTTGGCTGCGAGGCCTGCGGCACACCTTCGAGTACTACGAGCCGTACGATGAGCGCACCGTCGATCTGAGGGGTATGGACGCATCCGCGAAATCGTGTGATCGCGACGTGAAATCGTGGCCACCGGCGCGAAATTCCCGGCTGGACGTGAAATTCGCGTCGGAGCGGGTAGTGAGTTCGGCGATCGACGATCGGGTGGAGGCGCTGCTTTTGCCGCGGATAGATTTCACGAGGATCGAGTTTGAAGTGCCCGAGGACGTGATGTTGTGGAAGGACCGGATCAGGGAGGACTGTTGCGAGGAGGAGCAGGATATTTTGGAGAGTCAGGTAGGGTGTCGTTTGCGTCACGACGCGAAATTCTCGAGTAAAGAAGGTGATTTTTTTGGCAGATGTCTACCGAATTTTGACCAGGAATTGATAAATTTATTCACGAGAAATAAAAACAAACACACATAAAACATAAAAAGGCATGATAAAATTGCAAAGCACATAAACTAAGTATACTAGTAAACAAATAAATAAACAATATAAATGAGTGGGGGTACTCGATAAATGAGTTAACACTCGTTTCGAGAGTATCCATAACATGGCATTTTGAATTATTCATAATAAACACCACTAACACTGAATTTTCATGTCCGTTATTATACTCCTGGAATATTTCGCCTACATCCATAATAATTTTATTATCGTAATAAATTGATAGGAAATAACCCAGGAAAGAGCTTCCTACATTTATCGTCACTTGTCGATCATAGCTGTATTCTATGGACTGACATTCTGATAAGAACTTCTCAAATGACCGTGGAGAAAATTGAATTCATTATATCATTAACAATGATCTCTGACTCGCACTGATAGCAAAAGTTTATTATTTCTGGGCGTGGTGTTAGATGAACTGTACACCATGGACCTGTTTATTGTTAACTTGTCATTCAGATTATTTTCAAATTTAATTTTTTCTTTTCAATTTCATTTGAAACAATTTCTCAATTCGGGACCGTTCACCGATTTTCAGAGACGACAATTCTGTGATATAATACACAGGGATATCCATCGTAGGAGCCTTTTTCTATAGCTC
Source organism: Gastrophysa polygoni (assembly GCA_963576655.1). Lineage (NCBI taxonomy): Eukaryota > Metazoa > Arthropoda > Insecta > Coleoptera > Chrysomelidae > Gastrophysa > Gastrophysa polygoni. Next base: position 15,205,582 of record OY755091.1, read on the forward strand.
TTTTCAGAAATAATACAGGGTTACCCTGAAAGCGTGACAAACTATAAATTATTTTTTCAAATGGAATACCTTGTTGTTTATAATTGTTTATAAATCTGTGATCATTTGCTACTAACACAAATATATATATATATATATATATATATATATATATATATATATATATATATATATATGTTATCTTTCACCGTTTCCTTTAAATTGAAAATTTTATGCATCCAGAACAACAATGTCTGTGCGTTGGCAACTACAGTTATTTATGATTTATTTTCAACATTTATGACTAGCAGCATCATAGAATTCGTAAACTAATTCCGATGATACCTGATATTCAATCAGGATTTCGTCACCATTATAGCACTACTAGCGCATTGCTCAATGTTGCTGATGACTTATTTAGATCAATCGATGGTGGTAATGTATGCTGTCTCATTTTATTAGACTATAGTAAGGCCTTCGACTGCGTTGATCACCACTTGCTCTGCAAAAAAATGTCATACTTCGGCTTTTCATACGAATCTATGAGTTTACTAAAAAGCTACTTGAGTGATCGCAGACAATGTGCTATTTCAGATGATCGTAAGTCGGACCCCTTACCTGTTAGATATGGAGTACCTCAAGGTTCTATTTCAGGACCACTGCTTTTTTCAGTATATATTTCTGATTTTCACAAATTCTCTAGTCATTGTAGAATATATCATTATGCCGACAAAATCAACTCCGATTTAAATTCACTTTTCGATATCTCTGTTGCGCATAACTTGAACTTGAATGTCAATAAATCTTCTGTCACCTTTTTCGGCCCTAAGAGTAAGAGATCAGCAGCCTCACAAATGATAAACATCTGCATGAATAATGAGATGCTACCGATCTTGAATGAATGCAAAAATCTTTGGCTGTGGTTTGACTCTGATTTGAGGTTCAGTAAACATGTTCGCTCGTTATGTAAAAGTTCCAACGGTACTCTCAAGAAACTATTTTCTCAGCGCGACATTCTACCTAAATCGACCAAAATAAAACTTTGCGAAACTCTAATTTTTTCCAAGATTGCGTACTTCGATTCTGTTTATGGCCCTGCTTTTCTTGCCTCTGACGCGAACAAACTTCAAATGGTACAAAATTCTTGTGTTCGTTTTTGCACAGGATTGCGCAAGTTTGACAGGGTCAGCAGTCACACTGACGAAATCGGTTGGTTGCAATTAGATAGGACACGTGACTTACATTCTCTCTGCTTCATCCACAAGGTTCTAAAAACAGGAACCCCTATATATTTGAACCAAAAATTAGTGCTATCAGTAAGTAATAGAGTGAACACTAGAAAGAGAGACCTACTCATCGTACCTAAGCATTCCACGGCATATTTCACCCGCAGCTTCTCCTATCGTGCTTGTAAGTTGTATAATCATCTGGATTCAAATTTCCGTCATTATACATTATTCAACTTCAAAAAAAACTAAAAGAGCTTTATTTCAGAAACTGCACAGATAATTGATTAATACTGATATGTTCCACCTTTCTCGGCTTACTGATTTTTTCAATAATGACCACGATGTAGTAAATATTCACATGTATTTACATTAATCAAGTTGAGTTTGTTTGTTTTATTTCTCTTCTGGTAAAGTTTAAAAACAGCTTAAGCTGACACTTCACCATTTCATCATAAATATTTTTCTTATAATTCAATGTATGCTTAGTTGATTGTGATGAATAAAGACATTCATTATTATTATTATTATTATTATGATAAACTGAAGATTTTCAGATTCTTATAGTAGTTATTCACTCAATCATCAAACTGACAATCAGTTTGGGAATGTTAAAGATGCGCGAATAAATGTTTTTGCCACCACACAAAAAATGTTGGTCTGCACCCACAACATCAACAATAAAAAAAAAGTGAAAATGGAATACTGCATATATAATTTTTTTTGATTGATTGATTTGAAGTTCATCACACCTTCAGGGGTCATCCTGTAGAATATCTAATATGATCTGATGAGATAAGAGATAAGATAAGAGTAGTAGCCTTTGAAAATGTACTTTTGAAAATTGCTAGAGGCCGAAATTATAATATAAAAATAGAAATTATAATAATAATTTCAATATATTTCGAGATATATTTGTACTAAGGACAGATTTATGATCTGCCCTTGAATATGAATAAAGTATGGAATTGATGAAGTGACCGTAGAATCTGTATTTCCATTCACTATTGATTTTCTCAAGTTTTTGGCATCGATAAGCCTATAACTCTTTCAGAGCTCTAATGGTAAGTAAATCATCATGAAATTTTATGAGAATTCCTTTTGTCGCACGATTGCGACTATATCTCTGATGAACCACTTCCCTTTTACAAAAGTTGACTGTTTCCAGTTGTTTCAACTTTGACAGAACCAAATAAACAATAAACCCACGCCTCACTAATAGTACGTCATGGTATTGACTGAGTAGCATTGTGTTCAAGGCGTTCACTGATACTTTGACACGCTTGCAATTTCGAAATCTTCTCCTGAACTGTCAGGTTGAATTGCCTGTACAATTATTTCGTTCAATTTGAGCATTCCACTCACTTAGTCACGCGATAAGGAAAATCTGTTGGGTTTCCGAAGGTCTCTTCTTATCACAGGAAATTCATGATAAATAAATAATGATATCATTTGGCAAGTTGTATTCTTGTATGTAGCTGATAGGTACTTTCTTCCGAATGTACGGATCAAAATTTATAAATTTTATTTATCAACAAAAGGAATATTTTTTCATATTCTAGTTATTCCAATATTACTTTTTATGATTCAAATCTGTTATTACGTTCTAAATTTTGTTATGTTATGTTTCGTTATGTTCTCGTTCTCCTTGAAGGCTTTTGGTTTTGGATTGCTTTTCAATAATCGATTAATTTTCAATTTTATTTTTAACACTACCCACTGAATAGTATCACTTATATCAAACTTGTGTATTCATTTGATCAAACCTCTATTGGGGAAAGTTAAATTCTACATAACAAGCACTTCATTGTGCGTATTCTCTTATTCCTCATCTCTCTCTTTTTGTGATGGCTATTATTATTATGGCTCTTTATAATAAAACTCGTTCGATGTATACTTAATCATGTTAAGAATAAACTGAAACTGAACTGAAATTGAATTTAAATACTGTCTGTAAGTTCTTCGAGGAGGTGGTACATTCATTTTTCAGCTTTTCATGGAATTTTCTCTCCTCGTTTCTAAAAAATAGAGTAGAAGTTATTAAAAATTATTTCAATATATTTGTAGTAAGGACAGATTTGGGATCTGCCCCAAAATGTCACTGCGCTTGAAATTAAACCTTTAGATACCTAAAAGATAAATTCTCTATTGGTCAGTGACACCTTGTTTTTGAGAAAATTTTGGAAATACAAATATATTTAATAAGAATAAAACCTCTACTTATCTTGGTGGACGTTTCGGGAACGAATCTGCTCCCGTTCTCAAAACAATTAAAATATTTTTCTCTTCGCAAAATTTTAATTGTGTTGATTAAAATACACATCTTTTAATATGTAATTGGTAATGTGTAGATCGAAAGTATCATTCCTGTGCTTCCGTCTATCCCAGAATCGCTTACCACCGATCGAAAATGGGTAAACAGGCGCGTGTTCTAAATTAGAATAAATCTTTCAAATTCCTCAAAAGAATCAAGATATCTAAAAAAATGTTGAAAAAAATTTTTCTCAGCAATCATATAATATACTGGGTGTTCCCTGAGAATATCTCAAACTGAATGAGAATGCTGAATGACTACTACTACTACTACGACGACTACTTACCTCACCTAGGACTCTTCTCTCTCACCTAGAGTACTAACCAAAAATATTTTCCAAAGGCGAATTTCAGGGGCTTTTATTTCCGTAGGAAATTATCATGTTATTTTTTTTAGTCCATCTGAAACCTATAGATTGCCTACATACATATTCTGGGACTGGGATACATATTTAGATCGAATTGAATTCATATTCTATTGATTCATTCGACACTGAGACAATCTTCGCTCGATTAGTTGGTAGAAATCTTTATTGGACAATAATAATCTGAAAATACAAACATATCAGGCTATCACATATCATTTATTATCAGAGCCCATACCACAGACACTTCTGAAACTACACAACTTACCTGAGCAGGTAGTGATTTCCTCGCAAGAATAACACATAACCAGGAATTCTCTGATTCAGATTGTTCGAAAGTATTTTGTTATTTTATTCATTTGTCTCCTTGGCAATATCGATAACATTTCCCGATACTGCGATTTGCTTTGCTACAACACAGTATTCTGAATTGAGGCTTGTCCATCCTGTAAGCTCCATTTAGTATGTACAAATTTCTAGTGAATCATACCTAATCAGTAGTCATATCTATTAATGATGCTATGACAAATTATCTCGAATGTATGTACGTTTATTATTTATCTGAATTAATGCCAGAGTTGGTGAAACTTCCGTTGGAACCGGATGCACATTATTTTACATTCCGCAAGAGCCCAGTATTTCGGCAATAGTCAATTATCGATTCTTGTAATCGACTAGCCAGTGGTTTCACATGAATAGTGTGTACAATTGGATGTGATGGCATCGCAATTAAATCTGAATGGGCTTTTTGTTGCATGCAGGAAGTGAAAATGCTCTGTGGTGCTTTAGATTTCATCACCGTGATGTATGGCAGTAGTGTTCATCTCGCGGAAAGGACAGGGTGATTCACTAAACTGAAATCTCGTAGATGACGTATTGGGTGAATCATAAGTGGGTTATGCAGTAAAATTTTTTGCGAGTAAATTTCAGTTCTTCTCAGATATTTCCGAAAAGATATAGAAAAAAATATTTTTCTATCTCTGAAGCCTAGGAGATAGCAATATTGAAAAACAAAAAAGTCCTAACCTCAACTGAGAGATAAGAATTAATTTTTAGTGAAAAATCTTGATAAAAATCTTGTATACACCACGAGCATTATCAGATCTAATGTTAACGCCTATCCTTCATTTCTGGCACACTTGTGCGTAAATATCTATTTCGACGCTCGACAAATTTGACAACAATGAAAATTCATCTGAAATCTCCAAAAATCGAAAATAGTGGGTTTCCCAAATCAATGGTGTTATAAATATGTTAGCTCTTTTGGTTTATTTACTTTTAACTGTAAGATAGCTATCCAACCAACTCGAACCAATTACAAAAAAGGATAAGAAAACACTCCCTTACAACATATACTCCCTAATATATACCAAATGCAGTACGATATCGCTAAATTTGTGAAAAAACCCCTCGAAAAAGCCATCAACATCGAGCTCATCCGATATCTGGGAAAATCAAAAATCGTGAACGACCGGCAGTATGGCTTTCGTCACCAGAGATCGACAAGACACCTGCTCGCCTACGTTACACATATTATGTGGCAGGTGTCAATCGAGAATTATGTGGATTCTCCGGTTGTAGCATTGGATATCTCCGAAGCAAATGACCTAGTTTAGCACTAAGTCCTGACCATACAAAGGGCAAATTCGATCTGTCCTCACGAAAAAAAGAATTCGTTGATTCAAGCAATATTTACTTCGATCAACCAAATAAAAGTGTCATATATGCACGACAAAATATAATGTTGAAACGAACATTTGATCTTGTTTCAAGAGCGAATTTAAGGTTTCAATCAACTAAATATTCTTAGGATGAACAATATATCATGTCCAACCAACTACATTATGTTTTACTTCAACGCAGAAATTGATTCGATCCAATTCATTATTTAGTTGATCGGAATGTGGAAAATGTTTGAATCTACCAAATTCTATGTCAATTTCATACAATTATTCATCAATCCAAGTGATTATTTGGTTAATCCGAATGTGAAAAATGTTCGAATCAATCAAATTCATGATCTTATCAAGACAATCTTTTGTTTGGATTCATACACACTTTCGAATCAGCGAAGTAAATATTTTGTGGAATCAACTCTGGTAAACGGTTGGATGAAATTTGCTCATCATTGGATTGACAAAATGTGTCATTCGATCGGAGCATTATTCCGATTCAGTGTAACTACCTCTTGGTCTATTGAACATAAGAATCCATTGAACAAACTATAACTGTCATCTAAGTGAGATATCATTTCGCTAGTTTATGGCGATTCCATCCCAATATTTGATATCTTGGCACCGTTCTCCAATTGGTATTTGTAAACAGAGCCATCTATTGACTAGTATCATGATGGTAATATAAGTATTTCAATCCAATGTACCAAATTAACGTTTTATTTCCTCATTCTTTTCTGGATTATCGTGATACTGATATAAAAAATGATCGAAATTTCATATAGATCTAATGAGGTGGGTACTTTCAGGTATTCCATACGGTATTGAATTTGTTATGTAAAAATATATTTTGGCTCATTCCCCCTAATGATTTACCCATATGCCATTAATTTTCACAATGATGGAGTAATATTCTTGTAGGTATACTCAATATATTCACTATCCAAAAAAATTATTATGCTGAAATATGATTGTCAATTATATGTATAAGTACTTAAATAAATGAAATAATTCACTCGATACTCTCAGGATATGGAAGTTGTTGAATTTTGAAGAACAAATAATTTCTGCATATCTTCGACCTCCATATCCAAGTAGAATCTATAGGAGTTATTCACAAATGTAGCTCAAAATCGGTTTTCAAACTCATCCGAAATTTCTCAGGTCAATAATTTCTGTTACTGATCGAACATAATCCACATATTATATTCCATTTGCGTATTATAATTCAGTTCATCATGATTATCAGCTGGAAGTGAGAAAGAACAACTTCAATTTGATAACTATATACTCTTGAATTGAGCAAAATCAGTTGTTTGAATCGATTCTGTATTGGAGTTGAATTGATATCATTTGTTCAAAGTGAATCGATAGATGATTCGTTCAATACTTATAGTCTTGGAAAGATAGATTTGAATCACTCAGTTCAAAGAGATATGTAATTGATTCGACATTATCATTTATTCAATTTGAATTGGAGATGATTCCGTTTGATAAATATATTTTCGAATCAAGCATATATGAGAATTGTATCAAGAATCCCATTTGGTCCATGCAATAGTATGGTGTCATTCGATGAATATAACTGATGATTGAAATGAATGATATTTGATTCGTTCAAACGAATAATTTCAACCATCGTATATTTGGTTGAATTAACAAATCCTTTTTTTCCGTGCTGGAGTACTGTTCAACATATTTGGAGTTCAGCCCTCAAACATACGCTGAAGCTCTCACATTCTATTCTGAACTGAGTTCCTAGTGGGAGATATCATGAATGAATTCATTGGGGGAAAGATCATGGATTTTCATTTCGTGTTATCGAAAGATGAAGAAAAAAGATTTTTCGATGACATTTTGGGATCACATTAATTGGAGAATGTTGAATCCAGAGATTTTTATTTTAAACACTGCCGCACCGTCGCACTTTTGGCATGTAGAATGATTCTGAAATTGTTCAAGTTTCCATCATGTTACAGTATTCTATTTACTGCATTATCGTGCGAAATAGCACTTCATAAATCGTTGAAGCTCATTAAAAATCGTTTAATATTGTCTGTAGGTTAATCGAGGAGGTAGTGTATTAATTTTTCTTAGATTTTCTAGGATTTTCATTTCTTGTTTCTGAAAATAAAAATAGATATTTATTATTTCAAACGAACAGGTACCTAAAAGAGAAATTTTTTCTTTGTCAGTGAAACCTTGTTTTTGAAAAAAGTGGAAATACAATTAGAAAAAGCAGAAAAATCAAACAGTTCAGTTGGTATCGATAGAACTGGGCATCCACTTCTCAAAACTGAATATGAAAATTGCAAATTTGATATCAATTAATGAAAAAACGCCTGGTAACCCTAATTCCTCTGTCTGACAACTCGTCACTTCTCAGTGTCAAAAACGACAGAACATCGAAAATATTAAGGAAACAGTTGTGTTGAGAACAGGTGCAGATTTATTTTTGTCAACTAAGGTGAGTAGAAGTATTTCCAATGTTTCGAAAAACAAGGTGTCATTGACAAACAGAGAATTTATCTTTTAGATATCTGTTAGTCAAATTTCATAAGCACAGTGACACAAAATTATTTCGATATATTACATACATATTTTCATTCATTATATATCTATTTTAATTTCTAGAAGGAAGTTAAATATTATTCACTTTTCATCGCCTGATATTTTTCTCATCTCTGTATATTGCAGTATTGCAGTGAAGTCATAAATATTCCGAATTTTATTTTCTTGGTAATATTCATGAAACCAAATTTTAATTGAAATTTTGAATGAATTGAGACGAAAATTTATTGAAAAATGTGGACTCAAGGAGGCTCACTACCTGCAGGTATATTTTTCCTCATCCATTTGAATTATTGTCTGTAACATTATTTGGGGAAAGATTTAGAACGTCCTGTATATGTGCATTGGGCTTGTCGAGTTTGTTGCCCCCCCCCCCCTTGTATTTTTGTGATCTGATATCTGGTGGCTAGTAGGCATTTCAGATCGGTATTGAGAAATTGGTTATACCTCCTCATAATTATTATTGATGATGAGAAAGTGTTTCAGTGCCGTGCTATGCGAGATGATGGTCCACAAAGATTATTATTATTTCTGGAGTGAAGTGTCTCGCTCTCGTAAACAAACTTTGATGTCTTGTGCCTCCGTACTATGTATAGGTATAATCTCCGGGTATAATATTAGATTGTATGCTCGAATGGATACAGTGAAACTGTTGATGCTGAAATTTCATTCAACGACCAATAAGAAATGTGGGAATAATAATTCAGGAAGATCTGCTGGAATTTTTGGATATAATATGAACCGATCAAAGTTGTTCATTTCCAATCACTATGTCTTGCTATATTATATAGTTACAGATGGATATGAATACTGATGGATCGTCTGGATGAAATAACACTAGACGAATATGGTGATCGTTGTTTACATCAAAAAACCAACGGCACATGATAGATTATTTGATCTATTATCTATCATTTTTCTGTATCATTTTAGATCCAATTATTACGTTGTGGGCAATATAAGCAATATAAACTTGAAGCATATTCTCAGAAATGTGAATACTCAAATCTCGAGGCGTTGTAATGCTTTTTCCTTGTATGAGTTAATTCAAGGGGCGAGAATGTATATTCATGTGTCTTCATACTGAACTGGATACTTCAATTTCCTATGTTCATCATTTATACAATAGTTCATACACTACAGAAGCTACTCAACAAGATCTTGTGTAGAGTTTATCATCATAGTCTGTAGAAGAAAAAAGCCATAGTGGATAACACATATGGACGTATAAACACAGATTATACGTCCATGGGATAACACCACTGCCAGTATTATAAGATACCCAAATAATTGAATGAAGAACGAAAATTATAGGAATATCACTGATGCATTCCAAATATCTGAATCATAAATACCAAAACATACGAGTAAATAACAATTCGATATTGATGTGTTGCATGAACGGGAAATTTTTTGTGGTAATAAAATAATTATAATATAGTTTAAATGGAATTATAACGGACTTTGCATGAATCGGCCTTATTTTATGTTCGATAATTATTATTTTACAGAAATATCAAATAAGAAACATTTTTAATTGTCCTCAGCATTATTACTTCGGCGATAACAACATTAACTGGTGTATTCATTTCAATTAACGCAAAGTACTGTGGTATACATTACATTACTCTGATTAGAATATTTTAATTCTAATTAGATCAGCTCATTTCTTTTTTAAGAACCATAATGCCCAAATTTGTCCTAATTGGAACTTCATTGTATCTTCTGTAGTGTCCAAAATCGCATTGGTGATCTAAATTATCTTTGAAATCTCAAGTCTCTAGCTGATCAGGAAGTTAGGTCAACATCGATTGCAAAATTTGTGAATAACAGACAAACGGACAATAAAAACATTGGAATGTAGAATATGAGGGTGTCTTTTCATCTCAAATGCGACACACCGATTAGAATTTAATTGAACGTCAAGGACGACATTTTTCAGCTACCTATAATGAATAACTAATTTCATCCTATGAAAGCAAACACAGTTCTTCCGTTGGAAAGTTGTTTTACGTGACAGTATTCAGTTTCGGAAAGAACCTGCCTGCATACCGGGCGTGATGATGTTAATTGATGAAGCTAGTAGAATATCAATTAAGGTCCTCATTGAAAGGATTTTTATTAGTTATTGTGAGCGTAGTAGAAAACAATGGATTCCAATTGGATTAGATTCTCATACTGAACTAGTGCGGTGAAGTATCACATTACGAATCTCATACCAGTGTCGTAAAGTTTCACATTATATATTGGTAGTAGGTAAATTAGACTTACATCATCTGAAGGTTGAATTCCAAGCACAGTGACATTTTGGGGAAGATAATAAATCTGTCATTTTACTTTAATAAAGAGAAAATGCCACAAAAACTAGAAAAATAATTGTTTATAATATAATAATGAGAATTAGTTGTTTTGCTCATGAACTCAGACTAGAGTATTCTAGTGTATAATTGAATTATATTCTCATGAGATATAGCTCATGTTCATGGACAGACAAATACTCTGACAGTTTACTAGACGATCTTTGGAAAAAAACAATTGCACTACAAAAAATATCAGTAACCTTAATAATCACACTCGGATCGATTGTTCCCTTATATATGCCATTTATAAATATCCTCGAGTGTTTCAAAGCAGACTGAATTCAGAATTGGTAGGAAACACATGTTTCAAATATCTTCGGCTATAATCTTTAGCGTTTGTTCAGAATTATGAATTGTTTTAATTGTTTAATTGTCAATTGTTCTTCAAATGAGAATGCAACATTTAAGAAATGAGTACTCAACTGAAAAATGTGCAACAGAATATGCACTATTTTCGTCATAAGCGGTTCCTTGCTGATTCCATTTCAGGAATTAAAAAACTAATAATCGAATCCAGAATAAAGAAATAATCGTCTTATTCTCAAGTTAACGCCCTATCTCTACGACATACGTTTATATGAACCTCTTTTCGATACAGTGCATTGGCCTGCTATTCCAACAGACACCCTGTATATAACATGCTTTTTTCATGATTTTTTCACGAATTCGTCTCCCAGTCGTCGGCCATTTTCGTACAAATAATGTGAACTCAGTATATTTGTCGCTTCAACAAGATAAGCAGAATTGGATACGAAGAAATTTCAAAACAGTTTGGTCGGTATCTTTACACAAAAGTGCTTTATCCACAGTTTATCTTATCAATGAATGTACTCTATACTCTACAACTGTTGTACGCCAACACGGTTATTAGTACGCGTGGATACCTGTAAAAAAGGCAATCATGATTCTTGACCTTGTTTTCATTATCTGAAGGTGACGGTAGGCTAATTATTATTTGATAGATTTATTATCGGTGTTTAATGCGTGTTTCAGAAGACAACCTGACTGAATTCATTTACACGATGACGCTCTTATAATAATTTTTTCTTGAGAAAGAAGATATTTATCGTATATACCTAAAATCAAGTGAATACAAATGAAGAACATTCATCGATCCGAAACATTTTTTCAGATAATATTCGAGTTTGGAGTTCGGGATACTGAGCATATCCAATGAGCTTTCCTCCTTTATTATATTATTCATTTATTTAGTTCAGAAACAGACAGGCAAACGAGGCCTAAATATGTTTCTCACAAACAACCAAAAAAATTTAAATTTGCCTATAATCAAATATACCAATGTTACTAACTGGGTTCTTGAAAATGAGTGAAAATTATTTTAATGATGATAATGTTTAGTATTTAAATAGTTTGAATAATTAATTTTTCAATTCAATTCAATCATATGAGCGGGGAGGCCATTCTGACAGTTTGTTATTATTTCAAGTTTCAGTTTCTTCCGAAAATCATTTTTAGGAGAAAGATATCGTGACGAATCAAGAAAATGAAATGGTTGGAAATGTTGAGGATTGAAAATCACATGAGATACATCATATAGTACGAATTTCATTATATTTTTCGACATGATAATATCAGATGATTATCAAGATGAAAACACTTTTGACTAAGAAATATGTTTGTTTGTTTTTTTTTTGACGACAAATGTTTTCTGTGGGCGTCCAAGCTCCAATATCTACTGATGAATTGCTGTCATTGCATTTGAACAAAGATATATTATATATTCTCAACTATTAGATGCACCCTTGGCCCCATCGACTATCCATTCTGCTGGATGTGCAACAAAGAAAGATGCAATTTTGCCAATTGTCAGCTAATTACTGCTGGTTGCCTCTCCCTCGTGTACTGTTTGATAAAAATGATAGAACATTACGACATCTTGAAAAAAGTTTCTAAAATCCCTCTTTGACTTCATGGACTGATCCGGCTGAACGAACTAGGATTATTTACCAAAATAACTGGAAATGTCGTATTTTTCAACACAATGGCGTGACACATCAAAATGTTCTGACAATGCCAACAGTCATGTGATTTTTTTATCGCTGCGTCTCTTTTTTATGGTCGTTTAAATTCCTCTCTCTCTAAGCTCGATGTAGCGGAGAATATTTTATATCATATCTTTGGATTTGGAGTAGTTTTTGTATTTCATTGATAATCATCGAACTGCTGCTCAACTTGTCTCCGGATGATTGTATCAACTGGGTATTTCCACGTTTGTGTCTTACGAATCGTACCCCTTTTCCGCGAAACCTTATTCGTGATTCACGCCAAAAACTCTCTCGAATAATCACGGGAAGTGCAACTGCTGACAATATTTTTCCTCCAATACGAGACCGGTCGATAAATTTAATCGGTGTTTACCTAACTCATTGTATCTAGCGAACTAGACGCGAATGGCAGCTAACCTCCCGCGCTATGATAAGTGAAACGTGGCGTCATTATTGTAAATTCTGTGTGATATTGTAGATTCACGCACAATGTTGCCGGGTGGAATAGTTTTTCGTACTCTTTAGGTATTTTATTATCGCTTGGGATAGTGAAGGTTTGTGAGTTTCTAGACAGTCTGTTATCGCAGCTTTATTATTGAGTTATCTGTTTATGATTGATAAATCGTGATACGTTATAGAAATTGTGCAAAAGTGAGTAGAAATTGTACCCGTTGGTGTTGAGGAGTAAGAAAAGTTGAGAATGAAAAAAATTGTGAGCTCTTGCCCTACGAATCATGTCAAATTTGTGACATCGAATAAATAACTGTTACAAATTTGATATTGTATCGATTGTTCTTACTTAATGTGCATGTGAACTATTTCATGTGTAATCATTGGATTTATCATCATACAGAAATAAACAAAAAGTGAAAATTTTAATCGCCACTCGGTATAATAACTTGAACCTATACTTGTGCGTGTATTGGACGCATAATTACATATCTTTGGTATTCATTGCATTACTCTTGGAATCCTATAATTTCCAGTTAGCTGATTTCTCCACACATTTCCTTCACGAATTCTTTCAAGCGATGATAAGTGTTCCCAACTACAACTCGTTCTTCGAAATCTTTCGAATCAATTCATATTTTATTCAGTAAAATTCTTTCATTGGAGTCATAATCAAACAAGCCGGATTCCATGGTTTGACATTTCTGCGTTCGAATAGAATGAATCGCTTCCATAGTATTCTAGTACATATTACAAATTTTCATGTCGATAAATTTGTGGGTGAATCATCTTTGAGATAGTCGGTTGTTTCATTAGGTAAATAATATTTACTAATACCACACTACTTGTACGATAGCGGCTGTTTTTTGAACAAGTGATCATTTCGAAAACTAACATCTCTCAATAATTCATCTAGAACAGTGATCAAAAATGAATCAAATGAAGAGAGTTGTATTTCGTGCAAGAATATTTTATTTCAAAATGCTTTCGGCTATTAGGCCATAATCAGTGCGATACATGCAAGTGAGTACCTAATATTTGTCCAAATGCAAATCAAAATTCCAATAACTTACTTATTAATATTATGACAAATTTCTTCCAATATAATTCAATCCAACACACATGTGGGAAGGACATGGTTTCTGACAGCAGACATGTAATAGATTTGGAAACGGAATATTTAATGGTTATCAACACAATGAAGATTCAAGTTGATGATAAAGTTGGCAAACCGATGCCATGAAATTATTAGGAAATACATCAAAAAGCCCTTCATCAGTATTGCACCTGACTTCAACGACCGGTTGGGGATCGAATCGGGGCTGGGGTTACGTTGTAGTTAGACCTATATACTATCCTTCTTCACCTGATTGACTTCCAAGTTTGTACCAGGTGACAGATGATTCTTACTATGATTTTTTTCAAGAGGGTTTTTTGATAGATTCATATTTGATAAATTCAGTGGATTCCTTACTCTATCAAATTTATATTTGTATTTTGGTGGTTACTGTTGAATGTTCCGTTTCCAAATGTTTTTACTGTCAAAGTCCATTAGCTGTCAAAAATATCTCCGTCCCACATGTGTGCTGGATTGGATCATTGAAATATATTTTCATCATGAATGTTAATATTATGAGTGAGAAGTGAAATATTGGACCTTTTATTGTTGAGTGTATATGTACCTATATGTATGTTTCCATATCAACGTTTGTACCATATGCTTTCATGGATTGAATTAATTGAGAACTCCTTGTAAATACTTAAGGAGTAAAAGTAATTGCAATTCCTACTTTCATCAGTTCAACAAATATATTATTCACTCGCAAGCAGGTATCGCAATGATGATGACCAAATAGCCGAACGCGCTCTGCAATTTGAAATTTAATATATGTTTCTACATGAAAGACTACTCGATCGATCAGTTACGTGTACCTATACGTAGCTAGTGCAAATTCCACCATTTGTGATACTTCCTCTGAATATTCAATGAGTACCTTTAAAAAGGTTCCATATATCGAAATATGAAATTACTCAAAAAAGGAAAAATCTGATCCTTATCTGTTTTATATTCGTTTCCGACATATTCAGCTATAATATATCAAGTGATATGATTATTATCGATGGTATTTCAGTGAGTCAAGTGAAACCATAGAGAAATCTAGCTGCAGATTCAACGCAGGACGACGATATCACGAAGACAGTTTTAAATCGTCAGAACTGACAGACTAACAGACTACTCATTAGAAATGGACCGAAATATGTTGATAATTTCTTTTCATTGCTGCGTAACTATCTCTGTAACTATGCATTATTCTCGCCGTTGAAGTCTCGAACTCGTACACCGTTTCATTTGGCAACGCCGCCGCGCATGTCGCGCTAGCTTTATTATTATTGTAGTAGGCCTAGAAATGATTAGGGAAATCATAAACAATCATAGACGCGCTCTGGGCGCGAAAAGTTGGCTGGTGTTGTTGTGCTGTAACGCGTCGTCTTCGGCGTCGGTCGACGACGAAGAGAAACGGAAGTCGGCGTCGGCGTGCGGCGATTGTTTTTTCGAGCGCGAGGCGTCGTTTTCGTGCCGGTCGGTGGACGGAGGGGAGGAGGAGGAGGACACCGCGATGGTGTCCACTCTGGAGTACACCATGTTGCCCAAGAGCTATTTGCTGGAGTTGGAGGTAGGCATTATTAGTACCTATGTTAGTTGCAGGGTTCGAAAATACCATGATATCTAGATTTTCTTGGGGTTTTCTCACCTAGTTTCTAAGAAACTAAAATAGAAGTTGAAATGATTATTTCAATAGTAAGGACAGATTTGTGATCCGCCCCAAAATGTCACTGCGCCTGAAATTGAACCTTTATATACCTAATCATCCTAGTGGACGTTTCGGGAACGATTCTGCTCTCGTTTTCAACACAATTTATATATTTCTTCTTCGTGAAAATTTTTCACCATTTGGTTCTTTTGACACTGACAAGTTGGCAGGCGGAGGAATTCTGGGTATCAGTTGTTTTTTCATGAATTTTTTCATCAAATTTGCCTTCTTCATATTCATTTTTGAGAAGTGGATGCCAATTTCCATCTTTATCAATTGAACAAGAAGCAATATTATTGTCTCCGTTCAGAAGAATGCAAGTAGACTCTTTGCTTTTTTGTTTTTGTTTGTTGTCTTCAAAATTATCATTCAGGGTGGCCCAGGTTATAGTGAAATAACCAGTCGATGGTCCGCCGAGAAATGAGTTGACAGGCATGATATAGTTATAGGTATAGTTTTTTTTTCCAAAACGCCTCTTAAGGGAGATACGGCCCTTCAAAGTTCCGTTTTAAAAATCGAATTTTTGCCATAACTCTTAGGACATTGGAGCGTTTTCGACAATACTTGGTACAAGTACCTATGAAATAGATAGAAATTTGCATTGATATAAGGGGTTGGTACACTTTTCTCGCCGGATTTTCTACGACACAGGATATTTAGAAAAAAAATTTTTCGAATTCATTGTTCAATTTTATATATGTTTATGATATACAATTCTATATGAATAGGTATTATCTCAATATATTTACTACAAATATATTGAAAAAATTATTATGACTTCTATTTCCATTTTTCAGAAACGATGAAAGTAAATCTAGTGAAATGAATACACTATTTTCTCGATCAAACTACAGAAAGTACCATGATATACATATTTTCACATAAATATCAAATTATACAGGGTGGACCAGGTTATAGAAGCAATAACTCACCTCGAACATTATAGGTTTCCCTTTCGTGTTGCCACAGATAGAAAAAAAAAAACATGAGAAAGATACTCTCAATAAAGTTCAGTAGATATTTTTTTGCGAAACCCACACTCCCAATTATTCAAATACAAATTTCGCCAAAACCACGAGAGTCTCGTCAACAGTACTATTTTTGTAGTGAATGAGTCACGCAATACAAATTTCATGCTCAAACCCCTCTCTTTCAATTTCTGTCAATTGAAAAAGTTTTTTGAATCATTGTAAATACAGAAAAATCTCTCGAATACTACACAAGATTTCTATGAATAGGAAAATAATTCCTCAGAACTTTTTTCAAATTTGTTGCCATTCGGCAATAGTCACGATTTATTATTGATAATAAGACACGGAGTTATGAGAAGGTATTATGAATGTATTGGTATTTTACTGGAATATTTCGTGAACTAGAAACCTTTATTATTACAGTCAGAAATGGCTTTTCACGTCTAGGACTAAAATTAGTTATTATTATTATTATTTAGTTATTTGCAAATACCAAGGCTGATTTTTTTGCGATTACACAAGGTCTCTCTGGTTCGTGATTAGTCACATTAGGTAAGAAAGAATTTATTAGTGAAATAGTCATATGTATCCATTCCCAGTCAGTCTTACAGCTTATTCAATTTGGCAATACCTACCAGCATTCAACCAATTCACTTTGAAATTAAAAAGTCAGTTTAAGGCATCTAACTACAAACGAAGCAAGGTAGAAGATTCATCGAGTTGTAGACAATCATTCCATAGTGATCAAGTGAACCACTTCATTCGCTGCCAGACTGAAAAACTATTTCCTGGACCTCGTATTAACGAGTCTGTTTAAAGTTTATAAAATTGATCGTTAATGACCCCTATTAACGATCAATTTCTCAATTAATGCATGATTGTGGTATAGGCAACCAAACATTCATCGTGGCGAACTTTTATTCTGTGAAACAAACTTAAAGGACGTTTCGGTGATTTTCGTTGATCTAGTTTCCCACAAAAAAACTGATTTGCATTTATAGTTTCAACAAATGTCAATGTCACAATGGCTGACAAGTTGACTGTCATGACTGAAGATTGGGTAATCATTGCAATTGGACAAGCCAGATTAATTCCAAATGTGAGTTTCATTGCAAATAAGGCCGACGGAAAAATCTTGTAGCCAACTCACTTATGATAATTATGCGCTATTCAGTATCATATAAAACTTTTTCCGGATGTGGAACTACACATTTATTTTTATCATGGAAGTCTACTATCATTCAATAGAGATGATATGCCAACAAATATATCATTAGTGAGAAATTTAGTTAGATAATGGATGCGGTAGCGCAACTATCTCTGAAAAAAAGCGAATGTTGCAAGCCATGTGTGACTCATTAGTTCAATGTTTATAGGCATAACGTGTATCTCAAAATTGCTATGTGATTCGAGGATGATATTGGCTCGGTCTGTCAATAAAGTTAGTGTATTCCGAGTTATAATATCCTCAGAAAGTTGAATCGTAATGGACACTTTCCGAAACCTCTTTCATTTCAGATCTTCTTTTTGATATGACGTGAACTTGTAGATCATGAAGATGTTATAGTATTATAGCTTGTGAACACGAAATATTTAATATTATTACATTTATAGAGCTTTTTTTTCGATTCTGCTTGCATATAGATGTCGATTTTGCGGCCCCAATATAAACTATACTAGGTGGCCCAATGAAAACGAAACAAGGGCGATTTGACATAGTTATCGTTCTCAGATAAAAAAAAAACACTCGAACCGGCCGATTTTCATTTCGAGAGGGAAATATTTTGAGCATGTTTCCAACTTTTTCACTTCAAACTTCTCGGAGGGGTGAGCTCCAACCCTTGAATCTCGAATGGGATAAGGGGTCAAGTGATACATCATTTTGAAGGTAATCAAAATCTCTTACCAACGCTTCCTTGTTTCTGGAATTCAATGCGAACACGTTTATGAAAATAATCGGCTAGTGATGGAAAGTAACGCGTTTTTCCCTTTCATCACCATTTCTCATTTTGTAGTTAGAACGATGTTCATATAAGAAATGCCTTATGTGTTTTTTTTTTTTAAATCCTGTCCCATCGAACATTACATGAAGAATCATTCATTATAATGTCATTCCCTTGATCTCTCAGTGAAATGCATATCATGCTTCGTTTTCATTGGGCCACCCTGTATATTGATAGTGTTAACCTTTGCACACGAGATATGGTCTAAGAAAAATTCTCCAAAGTATTAATTCGAAAGTGTATCGCGGACACTTGTGTGTATTATTTTAATGTTCTTGAAATTCTGATTTTTTTTTTCTCTGAATGGAGATATACACATCTATCGAATTTACAACTGAAACCAGCTTCGTAATGTTGTTCTCATACAAAAACATCATGTAACGGCATCATTCGTTCTGAGAGTAAACTCACATGCTTTATTTTCGAATTCAAATGGCAGCTCTTTTTAAAAACCCATTAAAACTGGTGACGTAATTATCCTGTTGTCGTTCCTCTTTTTGTTTTACCGCTGGACTCATGTCGACGATTTGTGACGCTTCTAGCCAGCTTCATACAAGAATAATTGTTATCTCTTTCAGAAAGTATCAATATGACATAGAAATATAGTCGAAACATATGTCGTGATGAATGAGGAATTTTTGCTTTAATTTTGAGTGCTTAATCTATCAGTTTATCTCTGTTTGATAGTGACATTTATCTACCTCGAACGACTACGGAGGTACAAGGTGTTCCACAACAGAAATGACAATCTTGGTCTGAGAGTAGATGACTTCTAAGCGAGATTGAAATAACTTTCGCTTTAGAGTGATTTATTGTTACGCGCTGAAAAGTTAAACCTCAATATTTTCTGACAGTTCAATCGAATCTGCTCTAATCTGGCTGACATAATTCGCTTATGAGACCCTAACATGCACGTATCTTCAATACAAAATATCCTTATATTTGTTAATAAAATCCTGATTATTCTGAAATAAGGGGATTTCGTCAAGGGCCTATAAGCCTCCTTGTAAAGTCGTGCACAGTCGTGCAAAATGTTTCTATTCAATATAATCGGGAATATAAATACGCATTTTTTCTTTCGAAAGTGAAAATATGAGGACCTACTTTCAGATATGGAAAACTTTCAATAGCTCACGGATTATACACAAAGATCGTTCATCAGCTTGTGATACTTTCCATGCTCGCTTGCCGTTTTTCTTGTGCCCTAAATTAGATTACACGTTTTATATTGAATTTGGATGCATTGGAAACCATTTACGTTTGTAATTGAATTTGTTGTAAATCTACAGTTGATCTATATACCGATTGTTCTCAGATATAGATCAATTGTAAACATTAGATAGTTTCCAGTGGCCATTGAGTGGCCAAGGTTTACAGGGTGTTTCATTATCATTGTAAATAATCAAGGGTACATTTTTTCTGAAAAAATGAGGATATAGCTTCTATAAACTTTCAAAAATCCATATTTTTCGAGATAAAGGGTTTTCGATGTTCTTTAAATTTGGTACTTTTGTTCACAATGAAAATATTAGATTTTATTTCCTTCTAATACCCTTTGCTTCAAACGAAGCAAGATGAGAACAAATCATGATACAAGAAAGCTGCCCTATGTCGTTTCCTCAGTACCACTCTAGGTCTATAGGAAGCAATAGGAATGTCGCCCTTTTTTAATTTACATACCTATTAAATGTAAGTGTTGATGGATTCGACTTTCTTATGACTTTTTTGCTCCCTACCAACGGGGGTTATTTAGAAAGTTATCAAAAAATTTTGTTTTGGTGCACATTTATTCACATCTAATTTGATTTTTTAACGCTTATATATTTCGAAAACGGGTGGATGAAACCCCATGTATATATTTTTGGAATAAAAAAAGAGCTTATATATATATATATAAATATATTTTTTTTTTCATATAAGATAATATACAGGGTGTTCTATGGTTCCATATCATTGATAAAATCGATTCGATATCGATTGATAAAAAAATATAGATTTTTCTTACCCACTTTGTTTTGATAACTTACGAAATCAGATCTGTAGATGGTGTGCAAAAATATTGGGGAAACCCCTATACCTATACACATACATTGGACTCTGCAAATTCTACTAACAAAGAAACTTTTCTAATTATTAATGAAAATGGTCACTATACCGACATTTCGTTGTACTATGATACTCAACTTTTTAGTGGAATGCAAAGATATCGAATATCCTCCGTTTTTGGTGGCCTTCAAAACTCAGTAGGTACTTCATTTCAACATGAAACATACTCAAGGGCATCAAATGGCCATCACCATTCGAATCATATCTCAATGGAAGTGAGAAAATGCGGGTTTCTTGTTTTCTACAACAGTTATTATGCTCTCGATTTGATTCACAGCGCAGTAAAATTACCTCATATAATAGCTTTCTCTGCATTAAATATAGGCACATTGTGCGAAATGAAAAGTTAGTCGATAATACGATACGTTAGTCGATGAATCGAACATCACGAATTGATAAAAAACAACAATAATATTGATGAAAAAAATTTCAAGTTTCGTTTTCGAAAAAGGTAAATGATCAAACTGCTCACCTTTGTTGCTCAGATAATGTTCTTTCATTGAAGCAAAATATCAGGAAACTATCAAGGTTCTGACTAAGAAACCAAAAAGGGCAGTTTGAAGTTCATTCGAAAAGTAAAGTCAGGAAAAATCTCAAATATATTAATATTATTGCAGTTTCTTGTTCAATCTTGAAATAGCTCTATACTCATATTATGCATTCATGTTTATCATTAATTTTGAATTATTCTCTTTTATTAGTTTCTAATACGTTCCAGTCCACACAAAATTATCACTTCTGTGATTTACGCCAATCAAAAAAATTGCTGAAAGGATACAACATTGGGTGCAAAATGAGAAGAAATATAATAAATAATCGAAATGGTTGTAAAATCAGGAATATACGTGTCGAAACTATATACATATATATCTATATGTCGTATAGATAACTATAGGCAAAATATGAAATAAGAATTCCACGTCCGCATTGAAAAAATAATAGATAGAAATGACTTGATGGTTATTGAATGTTACACAACATATTTTGACTGATTCTGATGAATAATTCAACTTTGTTATGAACTTTTCCTCTGCTCATGAATAGTTCCAGAAATATATTAGAGCTATCAGGTACACCTTTTGAACTTTTCACATTTTCCTGAATATTTTCCAGAAACCACGCAAAATGTCGCATCGTGAAGGCATCTTGAATGAGCTACACAAAAGGTAATTCAACCGACTCCGTGAGAAATAGTGTACACTACTGAAATAAAAAACATTCGTATACCGTATATACTATCACAGTTTAATTCTCTATACTGTGATACTATTCTGGAATTGAACAATCAAAATCCATCCTTCTCAGCCATACGCATCGAATTGTGTATTCCCTAATGAATTAATGCGTTGGCATTGGATCAAACTATATTGTTTGTTCAAATCGAACAGCTGAATTGACTCTGATCAAAATTTCACCTATCAGGTAATCACAATTCAAGCTGATAACTCAAGATGCGGCTATACAGGGTGTCCTTAAAAGGTCTTTACAAAAAGCTACCACATATTCTTCAGACTAAAACAATTCGATACAAGCAAACTTACCTCAGTAAAAAGTTGCTTAGTTTGGGCGCTAGACGGCTCTGAAGTTGAAATTTTCAAATCGATTATGCTTCATAACTTTTGAACGGCTCATGAGATTTTTTTCAAATTTGGTACGTTGGCATAGACTCATCGGGCAATGAAACTCATATCATAATCATAATGAATATCATTCCATGGGCGTAGAACTTGATTTTTTCAGTAAATAAACATCTAAAACTCCTACGCCAATGGAAAAAAATTAGTTTCAATATGAAATCTAAATTATTCCACTCATTCACTACAAAAAAGGTACTCTTGACAAAAGTCGATTCCTCTCATGGTTTCGACAAAATTTTTATTTTAGTGATTTAGAGCATAATTAATAATAAAACGATTAACAGATATTTCATAAAAATTGTTCAAAATGTTCACCATTTTCACGTATACAAAGATTTATACGACGCAAAAAGTTGAGATGTACTTTTTGCATAGGTTATTTCTATTGAAAATAAGTAGCACTGGTTTTTTTTTTCTGAAGACTATTATTATCTGCTCGAAAACAGTGATATTCACATTCTTGGTTTCCATAGTTTTATCTGTGTTGATTTGTCGAGTTTTATTGACGTTGTTTGTTGATATCGGACTTTTCTGATTTATCATGGCCGTACAATACACCAATGAAGAATACACCGATATGTTATTGGTATTCGGATATTGTCAAGGAAATGGTCGAGAGAGTGTGAGGGTGTATTCGGCAAGGTTTCCAAATCGTCGCGTACCAAGCCACCCAACCTTTGCTGCAGTTGAGAGACGTCTTCGGGAGACCGGTCATTTTGCTCCTAGAACTGGTGATTATGGAAGACAGCGTTATGTAAGGATTCCCGAAGTCGAAGTAGAAATTTTAGACCGTATTGAAGAAAATCCAGAATTGAGTACTAGACGGATAAGTAATGAACTAGAAGTTTCTAGGAATGCCGTTCATGAAGTACTAAGAGAACAATTATTATACCCATACCACAAGACGCCAGTTCAAGATTTATTAATCCATGACTCACAAAGTCGTCTGATGTTTTGTAGGTTCATTAATTTGCAAAGAGAAATGAATCTGAACTTTGGAAAGAATATTTTGTTCACTGATGAAGCCTGTTTCACGAGAAGAGGAATAACTAATTTTCATAATGAACACGTTTATGCAATTGAAAATCCTCATTCCATTAAAATAAACCATTTTCAACACGAATTCAAAATCAACGTTTGGGCTAGAATAATAGGAAATTTTATAATTGGTCCTGTCATACTTCCACAAAGATTAACAGGAGACATGTATTTACAACATCTACGAAATACGTTGCCAAATTTGTTGGAAGATTTACCACTCCAACATCGGGTAGATATGTGGTTTATGCACGATGGAGCTCCACCACATTTTTCGGTGGATGTTAGGAATTTTTTAAACCAACAGTACCCAGACAGATGGATAGGTAGAGGTAATGATGCACCCGTGAATTGGCCACCACGTTCTCCAGACTTAACACCGATGGATTATTTTGTATGGGGTTATCTCAAGTCTACGGTTTACAAGACCCCTGTGAATACTGTAGAACAATTATGGCAACGTATCCAACAGGCGACGAATAATCTTACAGGCGATGAAGAAGTTATGCAAAGAGTACATTTCAACTTTTTGCGTCGTATAAATCTTTGTATACGTAAAAATGGTGAACATTTTGAACAATTTTTATGAAATATCTGTTAATCGTTTTATTATTAATTATGCTCTAAATCACTAAAATTAAAATTTTGTCGAAACCATGAGAGGAATCGACTTTTGTCAAGAGTACCTTTTTTGTAGTGAATGAGTTGAATAATTTAGATTTCATATTGAAACTAATTTTTTTCCATTGGCGTAGGAGTTTTAGATGTTTATTTACTGAAAAAATCAAGTTCTACGCCCATGGAATGATATTCATTATGATTATGATATGAGTTTCATTGCCCGATGAGTCTATGCCAACGTACCAAATTTGAAAAAAATCTCATGAGCCGTTCAAAAGTTATGAAGCAAAATCGATTTGAAAATTTCAACTTCAGAGCCGTCTAGCGCCCAAACTAAGCAACTTTTTACTGAGGTAAGTTTGCTTGTATCGAATTGTTTTGGTCTGAAGAATATGTGGTAGCTTTTTGTAAAGACCTTTTAAGGACACCCTGTAGATTAAGTTTGCCATCGGGTTTGCCCCATGAGCGTTCAGTAAATATTTAAGAGATACTTCAGTTTCCCTTTTGAAGGTTCCCAATGGAATGTATATGAATGTAACAGTGTTACTCTTTAGAATGATATATTTTTGCCAATTTATACTAGACCATGACGATCAAAAATAATCATAATTTTTGTATTGAGTGCGTAAAATGAGTGTTTTTCAATGAGCGTTAAAAACGCAAATTTTATACACGAAATACAAATAAAATTTTTTGTAGAACTTTGGATGGAAATCTGACTCCGTAGCAGAAGCATATATATGTACATTGAAGATAGTTTGAATAACAAAATTGAGATTTCTACAAAATATTGAATTGTCCGTTTTCTATAGTTATAGAATCGACCCTTCAAGAAATATCTAACGTTTCTGATCAGCAGCAACATGGAACATCTTCGGGAATTTATATTGGAAGTAATTGTTCAAACTTCACTATCAATTATAATTCCAATAAAAGAAATTGTTTTATGATGGATGGAAATTAATCCTTCAAAAAGTGATATTTCATGTTTATTTTGTGAATTATTTTGGCAGTGAAAAAAAAGCAAATATTAACGCATCAATAGAGATGCAGAAATGTCAAGTTTGTGTGACAGTTGTACAGAAAATTATATATTCCCCCGTTCTGCTGGCCGGTGTAGTTGGGAATAATGATTAGTCAAGATAAATATTGACACATCGATGTGATAATATCACACCCAGTAGATGTATGTATTCGGTAAACATACCTTGATTTTATCGAGTTAGCGATAGATATTATTGGTTGATTCTGCAGTAATTAGAGCATAATCTCATTGTTATTATTACGTCAAGGATATTTCGTAGTTGTAAACACTGATTTCATTTCGACTTTGGTTAGTTATTTTTTCGTTCTTTGTCATAGCACAATATCAGATCAGCCTCTCCTGCATTGGTTATATTGATCCATCATGTTGGTTTACAGCAATAATATTTCTATGCATTATCTACTTATTTATTTATTTATTTAGGATCGCTGTAAAAACGTCGAGAACAAAAATGCACGGTTCGATAACCTTATCTCGGGCTCAAAACCATAAATAATTGCGCACTGCTACTTATCATGACATTTTGTGTGCTCGTTACGATTTTTTGAAATGGCGCATGCACGCCGGTTAATAATCCTTTTTCTACGGCTCAATATTCTCATTCATACGTGAATAATAATGGATTGCTACGTCGAGTTCGAAATGTGCACATATTCTCCCATTTTACGCTGAACTGGAAGCTTGTATTGCCAAAAACACATAATTACATCCAATGAAACATTTACCCCCACCTTCCGAAATATTATATCTGATGGTTATTCCCAAGATATTGTCCTCCACAATGGGATTAGGAAAAAATGAAAAGCGTTATATATATTCATATATAATTTCAATGAAGCGATGTTGCCGGTTCTATTGAAGAGAAAAGGAAACTTTGATATTTCAAATAGAACAGCCTGTATTATCTCATCATCTCCATCAATTTCCTACCAACTTCTACCGAGACTATAACTATCTGTACCGTTCATTTTCCAGCTTTTTGTGGGATTTTCTCTCCTCGTTCCTAAAAAATGAAGTAG
The DNA here is from genome assembly GCA_963576655.1 of Gastrophysa polygoni. Lineage (NCBI taxonomy): Eukaryota > Metazoa > Arthropoda > Insecta > Coleoptera > Chrysomelidae > Gastrophysa > Gastrophysa polygoni. Next base: position 15,231,778 of record OY755091.1, read on the forward strand.
AAGTTATTGAAAATTATTTCAATATATTTGTAGTAAGGACAGATTTTGTGATCTGCTCCAAAATGTCACTGCGCTTGAAATTAAAACTTTAGATACCTATAAGAGAAATTCTCTATTTGTCAGTGACACCTTGTATTTGAAAAATTTGGAATTACGAATATATTCAATAAGAATGAAACCTCTACTCATCTTGGTGGACGTTTGGGGAACGAATCTGCTCCCGTTCTCAACACAATTGAAATATTTTTCTTCGCAATTTTATTTTTAATGTGCTGTCGGTTTTGACACTGCAAAGGGAAAATTTGGTAGCCAGAGTAGAATGATACGAGCAATTCCGAAAATACTTTCTCAACTGATCCAGAAAAATTCAGATCCAAATTCTGAAAACAGCAACATCCAAATTCTAAATCATAGTCGCAGTAACACTCAGGAAAACGAGCTTCTCAAAAGCTGACCCACGTATTCAACTCGGTATATTCACGATGGCATCGGGTGTGTGTATGCTTTTATTGTCTTCACGAAAATGTTTAGTGAAAGGAGTCAAATTTCGTTATGCATAAAAATGAAAGAGATTACCTTTGTAATAAACGTCACCTGGAACATATTATCGTAAATCACTGTGGGGCACTCCAAATATTTGATTATCATAGCAAGTTGTCTGTTATCTCGCATGGTAGAGACTGTATTTGGGTACGAGAAGAAAGATGTGGGTAGAAGTGAAATACCGTAGAGGAACCGTATTGTGGATGATATACTAATTTTTTGGGTTGATGACATACTTGGATTATGTAATAGTGTTTATAATGAGACTAGGTCTGAAAGCAGGAAAGTACTGGTAAAGATCGTTTCCGGTTGTGTTACGGCAATTTTTCTGTATGCCCTTCTGTATTTTTTATATTTATGACGTTCTCCCAAGTGCAAAGGAGTATTCTTGACGTTTCATCTTTCCAATTTCGATATGAAGAAAAATCTACATCAGCTCTGCCCATCATCTACATCAGTCATGTTTTCATATTCCGAAATTGTCCAGTGAAGAAACTAGCCCTCTACCTGAAAATAAGCTCTTTCGAGAGGGGTGTCTCAAATTTCATTGTTTTTTTCTTCAAAATACAGAGCAAATATTGTTGATCATTGATATTCTGAGTCACAGTGACAATTCAGCAATTGCGATTATTGTGTTCCTAATCATGATGCTGTTGGCTTACCTGATGAGGTATTTCATTATCGTTCGTGTGTGCACTTTCAAAGTTGATTTGAAAATGAATTTGAATTAATTTGGTGCCACAGTTTTGGCGATAATGAGTAAGATATTTCTGAAGAACAACTTCCCATCAACCTAATGTGATAGTTGTTTGAATAGAATAATTTCTAAATGAATCGAGGATACAAAAAAACTAACAATTTCTGTGGAGAAATACCATCTACAAACCTATTTATTCATCGTCGTGAAATGCCTTTTATTTATTTATATTATATTGGTGAGAATGTGTTATACATTTGTTGCAGTTTGTTCTTCCACAAGTTTATTGAAATAATTGCGTCATAATGTTTATTGGTATCTAAACTCATCAACCATAATATTTATAATACTTTAATGGAAGCTACAAAACTTATGATAACACTGAAAACTACAATGTGATGAAAATACATGCATGAATGTAAATGCATATTTCTACGATCCTTCATTCTATTCAAGTTCTCTTCAATAAATCCATTAACCAGTCTTTGATAATATGATAATATTAAATTCCACTTTTCATAATTAAATCCGAATATTTTGATGAAACACATTGAATTGAAAAAATATTGGGAATATCAGGAGATTGCCTTCATATTCTGGGACATCCTGTAGTATATGACTATTTTTTTATGTTAACTGTCTCTAAAGCTTTAGGGTATAGCAATTACGCAATCAACAGAGTTTTCACCCTTCGTACCACCTTAGATTTCGAAATTTTCAAGACAAATTAGGCACTTGACAGACAGTATTATTCGAATACCAATAGAAACTAATGATAATTGAGCGAAACAAGACTTCGTAACTGGACGTTAGTTGAGTTTAAGTGAAAAGTTGGCTAATTGCTGCCTTCGCAATGTAGGTATAATTTCATACTATTATTGCAGGCAAATATATTTGCTTTTGCTTTCCAATTCATGCCTCATTCACACAGTGCCGTAATCAAGAAATATAATTAGTCGTATCAGTATCAAAAGTTGTGAAGAGGAAATTCATCAGATACGGTGAATTTTCAATTTGTTTTCCACCAATTTGTCATTGAGATAAATTCAGTTGTGGAATGGCGACCATCTTGTTGAGTTCGGATTAAATATATTTTCAAAATGTCAGCTCTTCCAGACTCAAATTAATACAAAACAAAAACTTTTGATTTGTATGCGTATGGTCAATTCACCGAATATCGATTTGAGGAAGTTGAATCTGTTAATGAACAATAGCCATTGTTTAACAAATCGTGTTGATTAAGAAAATTTTGATTGACATAATGAGTTTTAAATGTGCACGTAATAGTGTTCGCAAAATTGAAATCTACTAATTGATGTTTATTCAATTCAGTCGTGATGGCGAATTAATAATAAATCCTTCATCAATAACTCCTATCATATTAGTTCATGTTGATTCTATGCACTATGTAACATCCTTGGCACAATTTCAAAATTGAACCTCTGTACAGCAATTAATTTATAGTTCCCCTGATAGTGGTTAGTTAAGATAGTTAATTATGAAATACGAAATTAAATTTAGTGAAATTGCACTCGATCGAAAAAGTAAATTACTTCCAGTTCCAATTATAGAACAGTGTTTCTCTCATACCGAGTGTGCAAGATTGTACGGCCATATCTTCTACTAGAGAGTAGATAGTAGCTTTGGTATTTCAAATAGAATACACTAATATCATTTTGTTTATTCTCATTACTTTCAAAACTACCTGATACATGATATCTCATTTTCAGTGACCGCAGACGAGACGTAGAAATGAATGTCAATTATTGTTTTTCTGGTTCACAGCAAAATATTAATTGTACAACAAATATCAGTAAGCAAAATATCACTTTTTATGTATAGGTAGCGGAATGATTGACTTCCTAATATTCAATTGATATTTGAAATGAATTCAACGAATGAGATGAACTCAAATAAATAAATAAATCAATGAAAATTCAAATGAACTGAAGAAAAAAGATTCATAAATTTTCGTAATTCTAATCATCATTTTGTTCAGTTTCGACTGTGACCTCATAAGAACAGTGGTACCTTGAAATCATCGTATTGGGCAATGTTGTGACCTGCCTTTCTTGTGAAGATACAAGCTCGAGTTTCTGTTTCTCTTATGTTGAATATATTTGTATTCTTTCACTTGAAATTCATTACGAATATATTTACTCAATATATATATCCTGATGCGAACCATAAATATGCACTTTCTGAATTTTCTATTTCCATCCACTAAATTGTAGACCAAAAAATATGTTGAGTTTTTCTTCTCATTCCAGGAGGTGTTGAGAACTCTGCAAAGCAATAAAGATGACCCAATCTGTCGAAGCGTCGGTCGTTTTCCCAAACCTGAAGATGAGAAAAGTTCCACAGAAGACGTCCAACTCCGGCAAAATTCCCCCAGTTATAAGAACAGGCCGTCTAAAACAGTAGATTTCGATAACCGGCGAAAATCTCCGTAAGTTGAAATCGACATTGTCATAAAATGAATGATTTATTTGTTTTCTTTCTCGTCTCGTAATGGTGGTTTATTAACTTTCAATGATATTCAAAACCCCTTTTTTGACATCAATATCCATCTCTTATATTGAGTTGTTTGAAGTGTTGAGTTTTTTGTATTATTCCTATTTTTCCACCAAAAATTATATTTTTATAGTATATTAGCTGATGATGGAGGATTAATCCTCTGAAACTTGTCCCATTGTATTTTCTCTTGATGACCTGATAACATTTAGGTGATTTCATGGTGTGCTATAGACTAAGTTTATACCCTGTGTGAGTCAGTAAATCAATATTATGATTTTGGTTTGAGTGATTATTTTTTTCGGATTATTTTTTTGGATGCGTAATCCAAATCATAGTTTTTTACGGTCTATTCCATTCATGTTTTTGAAAACCAACAAATCGAAATTGTTAAGCCTGATAAATCCGAATTCCGTCACATGTGACCAATCAACCTTGTTTCTTAGGGAATATTTTTTGACATTTTACAAATATGACATATGAAATTCCGTGTGAAAGACGGAAAGTTAGTCTGAATTCCGGACGTTCCAATATCATCACAAAACTCCATAAAATAGTAATAAAAAAGTTGTAAGTACAGGGAAATTCAAGATATTTGAAGAATATGTTTATTCAATGGAACAACATGTATATTGTTGTGTAGACTAATCTAGGAACTTGACGATCATCGAATTACTATTATTGTCTAATGACGTATACTGGGGCAGTAATAAGATCTAATTGAATCTTGTACTGTATTCGTTATTACCATTGATAAAACGAAGAAGAAACTCTGAACAATGTTGCAACATAATTTCAATATTCGTTCCATCATTTCGAGTAGATTTATAGAAGTATAGAAGTATAGTTTCAATGAAATACGATTCCAAATTCATTTCGAATGGAGATTTAGGTATAATAATTCCATTATATATTGAAATGGTTGCTTGAGAATCATTGTCACGATTTTATGAATTTTTTTGTTTTTTTTTTTCAGAAAAACGCCGGATTTTGATTTTGTCGGATGCATCAAAGTACACTTTCCGGATGACAACTATGCATTGAAATTGAAGAAGAACGAACATATTCGTTACCAGAAAAATGTGATATATAAAGTGGACGATTCTCAATCATTGAACTCTGTGAGTTGGTATATTACCAAATTTTCCAGCAATTCATTTCTGGGAGATTTTGATTTTATCTTCCACTTTCTCGAATTGTTGGGATACTGAATAGAAAAATGATACTACTACCGAGTAAATATACTTAGGTGGAATCTGCATCTGCATGATCATATCGATCTGTGACAGAATAATTACTGAATAAAATGATATATACCTACTCCCTCTAACAAATTATCAAAGTACATTATTTTTCCTACGATCCTAAATGTTAAAATATGGAACCTGAGTATCATGTTTCTAGACATATCCATTTTACAAAAGTAATATCATATAGTATTCGTTTTACCAGATTATATACAGGGTTTCTCACTGTAGACGTTCTTCTTGGTTTGAAAAAACTTTGAATTCTGAATTTTTAGACCTCAGGGTTATTCAGCATTCTCTCTCAATTTGAAATATTTCCAATACGACTTACGTTTATACCAGATTTCGCCATCAAATTACTTATTTTCCAGGGAAAACCGGTATATTATTCCATGTTTACATTCTCGAGAAAATTTCATGATTAGATCCAGCAGCACCTAATTTTAAATGTTCCTTTGATATTTTAATTTCTTGAACATTTGGAAAGATGTAGCAATATATTCAACACTGCATGCGCTTTTTACCCATTCTCGACTGGTGGCAAGCGCTTCTGTGGATGTCATTGGATGGTCGGATGCAGGTTTTAATTCTGCATCGATCCGCTATAACTTTTCCTGTTTTCCATGCTTTTCTTGTTAATCCATATTTTCTATTCTGATGGAAATAGGTATGAAGAAGGTTATAACAAATCGATGCAGAATCACTTCAGCTACTAAATTATTGATATTCCAATAGGAATCAAAGTTTAAATTCTGCATCCGACCATCCAATTAATACAGTTACATCTCAGTTTTTGCCTAAAATCACATCAAAATCGGAAATATAGATTAATAAGAAAACCGGTGGAAATATGTGTAGGGAAAATAGTAGCGAATCGATGCAGAATCAAATTCTGCATACTACCATCCAAAAAATACACGTTCACATTTGAAATAACGAACATTTTCAACTTTGAAAAAGATGTAATTGGTCGTCCAATTTTTTATACCCTGTATGCGATAAGTCAATTGGTAGTGTAAATTTCGAAAGTAACATTCCTGTGTTTTCGTCTACCCCAGAAGCGTTTGCTAACAGTCAAAAATGGGTGAAAGGAGCAGTGTTGAAAATAAAGCCACATCTTCAAAAATTTTCGAAAGAATCAAGATATCTGAGAAACAGTTCATAAAAGTTATAGCAGAACCTGATGAAACTCGAAATTTTCTCAGGAATCCAAGAATGGAATTAGATATCGAGTGTTCCATCCAAAATAAGAAAGTTCATGGTGACATCTGCTAGCATAACAAGAACTGTTATGACCTTGAACTTCTAATAGAAGGCTACCATGAGAAACCCTGTATAGCAGTACAATAAGTAGACAACAACAATAATTTAAAACGTTTCATCATGATTTGTGAAATTCGAATGCATCTGCATCGATATTCTGAACAGTTTCACCTATACCCACTTATTGTTGCTAATTCGCTGAAAAGCAGTAATTAATATCCAAACTGTTCTCTTATTGGGCGTAGGATAATTGTATTATTTCATTGTATTTATTCATTGCATCAAAACGTGTCGACCATACATCAGGTCAATATTCGAGGCAAAAGAAGAAAAAAAAAGATCGTGATAATATGTTATCTTTTCAATCAACAACTCCAACAACTAACAGTACCATCAAAAATCCCTTTGTTTTCTTGAAAGAATTTGTACTTACAAATTAGGACGGTGGCATGAAACCCAATTTCAATTTTTTTCCCACTCCGAACTGATGTGTATTTTTCATATCGTTGTCAAAATGTGAAGAAACATAGAATGAAGAGTAATGGAAACAAGATAACTGTCATCATTTGCCGAAAATTCAATTTATTTGTCTGGTTCTCAACAGAAACACTTCTTTCATTGAAGAAAATCAGAATTTGCTGATCATAAATCTTCTCAAATCTTCTATTCACTTTCTAAATCTGATTCGATTAATCCGAATGACATTGATATGCATATATTCATTGGGAGTATTACATAATCTTTGAAATCAGATATCAATTAAGACATATTGGATTATCAATGAATGATCGAATTGAATTGAAAGATATGATTAATTTACTTGATAGTCATTTTTAATGAACGGCTATTTATCATTGTTCTCTCTTTATTTTTTCGCGTTTTTTTTCGCTTGTCATTTGAATGAGTATTCTCTCCTTTTTTCAAAGATGCAATAGATTATTATTGAATGTTGTTATTATGACTTTTAGGTAATAGGGCACATACGAATAATTATTTAGTCTTTCTATTTTAACTACCCTGGAACCTAAGTTTATATAATCTATGGACTATCTCAATCGAAAATGTGTGTTCGAACAGATCAAAATACCAATTATTGGGTATCACTGAATTCATCAGAAATGTAATGATATACAGAGTGTTCCGTTTGGAAATCTAAAGATATTTCCGGAAAACCGGAAGTTGTAAAAATTTCTGACTGGTAAAAATTGCCCTTTAGTGAGCTTATTTGATGGTCAATCCAAATCTTATTTTAGAAATGAAATAAAGGCAAATGAGATGAAGGCGTGTAACATATGTATGTGACACCCGGTAGGTACTTTTTCCATAATTTCACTAAATAAAAAAGTTCTCGTTGAAAATGAAAATGTACCGATTGAATTCGATGAACCCGCCTTGGTATGTTATCATCAATATGACAATAAGTGTTAATTGTACTTATGCAAAGATTTGATTTCAGCCTCTTAAATTCGGAGTGACGCTCAAGTCAGCACGGGTGCTAAACAAGAAAGAAGTAGAACTCAGAGATACTGGTAATAAGGTTTACCTGCTCACCTTTGATTCCTCCAAAGATGCCAAAAATTTCACCGAAAGTGACAGCGTCTCCAGCCTTTTTGACTCTGAGAAGTCAACTATTACCAAAACTTTGCTCCGGCTCCTAGGAAAGAGGTCCAGCAGAGAGGTGCTGGAGAAAAAGGGCATTTATCAGAATGAACCCATATTCGGAAACACCCTGAAGAATATTTACACTTCGGAACATGGTATTTATTCATTTCACAATTATTGATTAACTGGATCTTCCTTTTTTGACTCCTCTTTAACTTATGGTGGATTTATGAAGCTGTTTTGAGTCAGAAGTTTTAAGTAATAGTGAAGAGTTATGGGAACGCTCAGTGATTTTCAATTGGAATGTTCATACACTTTGTCATATTATGTCTTGAATTTCAGTTAACTCTTGACTCGTTACAAAAGTTAGCCAACATCCATCTATGACTGGAACTCATGATATATTCATTTTGCGCATGTCTGTCAAAAATTCCATCCTGTAATTGGTCATACAAAGGTCAGCTATTAGTTAAATTATTATGATTGCGCGGAATCGACCAATAAACGGGACTCTTCTCGAACTTGGAATTGAAACTGCTGCATAAATCTACCATTAGACGAGACGTTCACAGTTAAGTGAAAAGGTATTCATTCGGAAATACTTATAACATCGTATATAGACCAATCTCTCTCAGGTGTTCCCAGTTTCATCTTGAGAACCATGGAGCTGATAGAGCGACCGGACAACATCACCAGCCTGGGACTGTACCGGACGTCCGGTAACCTAGCGACAATCCAGAAAATTCGTCTGGAAGTGGACAAGGGCAATCCCGGCATCCTCGACAATTATGCCAAGGATCCCGACGTGCTCACCGGCAGCCTGAAACTGTTCTTTAGGGAGCTGAAGGAGCCGCTGATGTCTTGCCAAACCTGTGATAATCTATCGAGACTCATGAGTAAGTCTGCTATTCTCACATTGTTTGCTCTGGTATTGTTGATTCGTTATTGATATCATCTCTAAAGTCAGCTTTGTTTCTGTAACGTCATGGTCTCGAACTGATATCGTGAAAACAAGAGATAAATGCAACACTGCAATGGTCGATAGATGTATCTCATTTATGAGCCTATATTCCGAATATTTGCAACTGTGCGAATTTTCTTTCACGTTGGTTTATGAAAAATGTCTTCCAAATGATGAAACAAAGCTTCAATTGACCCAATATCATCTTAGAAGAGAAGCTTTGCAACGTTACCAGTCAATAATAAGCCTACTCCTTGGATATCTTTCAACTCAATGATTCTTAGAAAACATACCCGAAAACACCAGTTTTCTGGCAATACTAGTGCTGATAATTTCTATTATACACTTCGTGAAAGTGTCAACAAAACCTGCTATAGAATTGTATTACCTTAGGAATGAAGTGTGTAAAGAGATAGGAATGTCTGACTTTGCTTTTTATTGATCTAGACGCCAGGTGGGTTCGCACCTGATGAACAATAATTAAGTGGCAATGGAATTGGTTGATTGATCGGTATCTGACTGATGAACAGTCTGGATTTATAAATCAAAATTAGTCGTGAATAACTTGACCAATCTCCTCTATTGCCTATATTATTCTACTGGAAATTTTAGTTTCAGTCCAGTGTCCAGCGTCACACTATCTACTTTATCCTCAACTGAAGAAATTCATATACAGGACTGCAACAGTTAATAGAATTCCTGACTTGTTGTGAACTCTTTCTTCAAGACAATGATCAATCTTCGTGTATTCTGGTGTTAATATTAATGACATGTTGATTCTGCCTTGTCATTGTATAATTTGAAGCTGTCCATCAAATTCGAGAACAGGTAGTTACCACACAAATATGATTCATAATTGGCATAATTGACCCCACCTTCGTAGTGCGAGAAGTGAGAGTCTCCCAGTTATTGATTTTATCACGACTAAATGGATGAAACTAGCATTGGAAGATCTCCTGAATATTTCCGATATTTTTTAAGGAATGCTTCTAATTACAACTGCACTTCCATTTATGATTTTGTTCCGTTGGTAAACAACAGAAGAAAACAATTTATCATTGTTTTATTATCACCAAAATGTAAAATTTGTAAAAAATTACCAAACAAAATACAACGAGGTCTTCAATAATCAACAAGTTACCGAATAGCGTAAACAAATCTGAAAGATAGGCTGGAAATATTCATTCATATTGTGAAATTTGTCAAATATGTGGTGAAAAAAGATTTGTTTCGTCAATTTCCTGAATTCCTATGGAATTATTTGTATTTCCAATATCCCCTGACAGATGATTATACAATTTTCTACTCATGTACACCAATGAGTTTCTGATTACTGTTTCTGAATGGATTCGACAGTTTTTTTTATTATAACAGTACAGACACTTGACAAGCAATACAATTAGAAAAAATTATGAATGACGTATAATAAATATATAAAATATATTGAGAATATGCAAATATGATTATGAAAACTTGTTGTTTCAAACTACAGAGATACAAGAGATATGTTTCAATCATTTAAATTTTCATCTAGTCAAAACTAATGACAAAAATGGACCAGCTTGATGCAAACTATCATCGTTCCCAACGTTAATCGACTATAATTCACGAAAAATTTCTCTACATTTAGATGGAAAATTAACGATTGCATTTTTATCAGATGCTCTTCAAGAGTGAAGATGATATTTCAGAATAAACCATTGAATTTAGGAAAAATCGTCGATCTCCACAAATTTTGAAAAAAAAACAAGTGGAAACACTTCATGACTACAAGATACTTTTCATCAACTATGAACACCTAGTGTATTGAGATTCTTACCTATCTATGCCGTGTAGAAAAATTTGAATTCACCATTGCCCTTGTTATATCAATAACTATTAATCAAGAAGAGAAGTAGTCTGCCTTTTAATTCGAAGTTGGAATTGGTATCATATTTGCACATGTTGTTGCTTCCCAATTGATGACACGATACTCCTTCTCTGAAATGAAATACTGAGACATATATATTGCTGTATCGTTTCCCCAACATATAGAGTAAGATAAAAAAAGCATATACGTGTCTTTGTTGGACAAAAACTTCAAGACCGTTCTGAAGCTTTGTTGTTATGTTCATCACTGCTTGTCAAGTGTCTATACTCTTGTAATACAATTACTGTCAAATCTATCTAGACAATCTATATTTGATGAATAGATTCTTGAACACGGAAATACTGAAGGTAGAGTTATGTAGCAATCGTAGCCACGAGACGATTGAAATAGGGACGTTTATTATGAGCAATCAAGGAGTTGAATGCCTCACACCTTGCGACCTTAGACTGTGATCGCTACATTGATCCACCAAAATCATAATCCATTGTGTCTGAAAATGAAACAAGGCTGCTAACCTTGTGGGTTATTTGGATAGTACAATTGGATTGTTCATTTCTAGGAAGCGATAAAAACTATAGCAAGAAAGACAAAGACAAAATACGAACGATTTTGAAGCATTTGCCAGAAGCCAACAGCGAAACGCTCTTGGCCCTGATCAGACATCTCATCGAGGTGGTCAAGTACAAGGATCAGAACAAAATGGACACGTACAACCTGTCGATCTGCTGGGGTCCCACCGTCATCTTCGCGACGGACTCCACCGAGTGTCCCAAAGATCTGGTGACGCAGTCCACCGAGGCCACCAGGCTGTTCGACTCCCTGCTCGCGTTCTACATCGACAGTCCCGAGGAACTGGAGGTGCGGCGGCATCGGCTGGACAACAACAGGAACACCCTCTATGCGGAGGATGTGAAGGATGTGGTCTACAGTTCGGATATCGGCAGTTTGAAGCTGCAGAAGAAAAGTGAGTGGGCGATTCTCTTCACCTAATAATACAGAGATCCATCCAGTAGGCTGACCTCATCAAATTAATGTAATTTGATAGGTTAGTGATTCAACATTATATAGATTTCTTTATGACAACGACGGCGTTGACATAACGGAACCAGCTGTCATAGCCGACCTGGAAGGCGTCGGTTATGTAGTGCTCCATGGATACATTTTCACCAATGTGGTATACCACTGCCAACTTGTATTGCTTCTCTCTGGCAATTCTCGAATCGGACGATATTAGCTTGGAATCGATTTTGAGGTCGACGGGAAATTCCAGCGCCTTGACAATCTTAGTGCAACCAGCTTGCTTGAACTCGAAGCACTTAAGATGTAGAATAAGGGTGACAGGCAGTTTGTCCAGCATAACCTGCTGCCAGGCCTCGACCACCTCTGGTTCGTCTTAGAAGACGTCAGTTCTTCCAGCTGGGTTTTATTCCCCAGCATCTCCAATGCCTCCCAAACCGTTTCCACTTTCTCACCGTTCAGTTGCAAAGTGAAGAGAGGCTGCATATTTTCCATGGAATCGTCGCCGAACCGGACGATTTTCGATCTCGAAAGGCCGCAAAAAATTTCGCTAATCGGCGTTCTCTTGAAGTTTGATCGCCTCGTCATGTTGTATTTTTTCTTCGATTCCGTTAGCTGCCACTTGTCGTCGGTATCGATTTGGGTAACTTTGAGATTCGGTTGAGATTCTTTCATGTTATTCTTCATTAACTCCATCAGCTCGATTATCTCATTGCACACTAGGTGGAATTGCAGAATATAATAATAATGAAAAAGAAAATAGAGATACGTATGAGGTTGGCTTTTATTAACGCTGCCAAACTACCCAAACAAAAAATTCGGGAGGTCGAAATTGATACCAAAATATCGACCACGTTACCAATTGATCAAATAGCTTTTCAAATATCAAACATTTTCATAAATATTTTTCACAATACGTCAATCTTCAAGTGCAGCATTTCATACAATGTGAATAAATTCACTTACATTCACCTGCCAATATCTAAACTGAATTTAACAAAACTCTCCAATATGTATGAAGGAAAAAGAATATTCAATCACCTGCCTCAGGTAACTAAGAACATATCAGATCATAAACTATTCAGAAGATCTGTCAAAAATATGCTTCTTGAAAAAGCATACTATAGCCTGCATGAATATCATGTTGACATGTCTTAGATACCGTTAAATGATGATAAAAGAATTCTTGTGTATGAACACTTTTTTTCTCTCTCTCTCTCTTCATTTTTGTGTTTCGTATTTTATTTGTTAATACTGCTTTAAGCGTCTATGACACGGTGCATATATGCAATTTTGTATATATTGTGATGCAATTGCTTTTATAATATGCAAGGTAATTTTTCATTTATTTTTTTTTGTCTGACTATATATTGATATCTATCTGTATTATATTTAGACAATGTAATTTCCTGTAGGCTCCATAACAATATTTATATTTATATTTACGACTATATTTTCAACTTATTTTGTCAATGAGAAAACTCTTGGACAATGAAGTATATATCTATCTATCTCTGTATCTAAGTTATCCCATGACTTCAAAGCACTGGGTGCACTGCAAGTCCCTGAGTTTCGCCACTGTAGCTGCAACTGATGTATTGCAGGAATCTTTAAATTATTCAATTTCAATTTCCACCATGGATGCTATTGCATACGTCATTTATTTGATTTTTTTTGTGCATTATTTATAAATGAGACAAAATGCATTAGTACGCCCCTGGAATGGATTGCGGCATGGATTGGTCACTCAGCGCTCGAACACGATATGTACAGTGGCTAGCGAGAGTTTGGCTATTTCTTAATATTTTGGTATTTGTTTTCATGTTTTGGAACTTGAAATTTGAAATTTTGATAAATATATTGTTACAGATTCGAGCAATACAAGTATCGATATGATCGACGAAGGTTTGCGTAAGGCCGTAGAACTAATAGAGAACAGCATGACGACGGAGGGTCTGTACAAAAAATCCGGTTCGCTCGAAAGGTCGAATAAGATCGTGAAAAAAATGACGAAGAAAAAGATAGCTGAAATGGAAAAATACAAAACTGACGTGTACGAATTGACAGATTCGCTGAAGAAGTATATGAGAGAGGTTCACGAACCTTTAGTAACCAAAGAAGCTGTTGACCATGTTAATAAAATCTGTGGTGAGTATTTTTATACTACTCCAAGTATATGAAGAAAAAAATGTTAAAAACGAAATGCAATTTGAAATGAGTGGTAGTTTCTCTCCTCGTTTCTCAACTTCTCACAGTGGACGTTTCGGGAACAAATTAGCTCCCGTTTTCAATTCAATTCGAATATTTTTCCTTCGTAAAATTTTTCAATGTTTTTCTTTTTTCAATGTCAAAACAAGTAACATTGAAGAATTTTGCGAAGAAAAAATATCTGAGTTGTGTTGAAAACGGGAGCAGAAACGTTCCCGAAACGTCCACTAAGATAAGAAGAAAAACGAGGAGAGAAAATCCCACTTTAAAAACTGAAAAATGAATGTACCACCTCCTCGAATATCTAATAATAGATTAGATTAGATTAGATTTTATTGGTCAAATTATTACACCTTAGTGCTATGACAAGTCAATAATAAAGCTACGAATAATATAAATGTAAATTACAATTTGAATATTAAAAAACCGAGAAACGGTGGTTAGTCGATAAAATTTGTATATGATACGAGCACAGAGTAAAGTAAATAAATATATAAATGTAAAAAAACAGAAATACATAGAGACGGTACATTGACAATGGTCACTCGGTAAATTGTATATAATACGAGCACAAATCAAGATAAATAAATATATAAATGTAAATGTATTCACTCAGTTAAGCTGAAGTCGCATCATAGTAAGCATTGTCTGAGAGGTGTTTTTTCAGTTTCCTTTTGAAATTAACGAGGGTTGCATTTTTCATTGATTATAGAACTCAATTCAAAATAAATTCATGATGTCGAAGTTTTCCACAAAGATCAGAAACAAATTAACATACAAGAGTTCTACGAATATTCAGTGCTGTTAACAATTGAACATTTTCGAATTTTGGTTGGTTGTAAAATTGTGTTACTGTGTTGCGACATTTCTATAAACGTTTTTCGTATTTTATCTAGTTTTATCTAGATGATACTTGAATAGTATACACGAAAAAGGAACAATTTCTATAGAAAATCCATTCATATCTTACATTGCAAAAATATCCTATAATTTTTTGGATTACAACCTCGTCGTTTCCTAACATGTCTTTCGTTAATCCCTATGAAAACAGTTTTCTGAAAAATAATACGAATTTTTAAAGGATACTGTGCAAATTACAATTCAAGTAACCAAGTATTCTAGAGATCTGCAAACTATTACAATATCGATAAAAATTGATAATAATTGCAAATCGATAAGAATTGAACGACGATTTGAATTTTAGTTATATTTTCTCACTCTACCAGTCTGCCACTAAACCAGTCAAGGATCTAGAATGCTCTCTGAAAAAACTTTCTGAAAAACTATTTTTGGCGTAAAATAAAATCTTGTATGTACCATGAGCGTTATTGGATTCAAACCCCAAGTAGGTATTAGTTTTTCAGGAAACAAATTCTAACATCACCTTGTATTTTCGTTCTCGAATCTGTTTGCTTATTTATAAAGAATAATTCAATAGAATCGACTCAACAAATATATCATCTACTCGAAATTAGTAAATAACGGACAATGAAACTCTCTCCCTATTCAAATATTGACCTTGATAAAAGATTATTTCTTCTAGGAAAGTAAGAAAATTTTATAATGCTTGACTCAGAAATGAAGAATCTAATTCAATCAACTCATTCAGAAAACTTGCTGAAGCAAGCCCTAAATTTAAACACCTATTGAAATATTCAAGAATTTCACAATAAAAGTATGCAGAATTCTTCCTCATGCTATATTTATTCATAGGATTTTTTTAGAATTGTGTGTTCATATTATTTGGTGTATTTCGTTGCTCATTTTTGGGTTTCAAAATTTTATTCGAATGGGAACATCGAAAACTCCTTACCAACGGGTTACGTAATGAACCATGTATAAAAAATAATGTTTGTTTGTATTGTATATGCTCCTGTACCGTTATCCGATTGCGATGAAATTTGGTCAACTCATTGCTTGCACTTGCCGAAAGGTATAGACATAGTACATCATCTTCAGCATTTGTTTTCAACACAATAAAATTCACAAACAAATCTTTTCATGCGTTTCTATGATTCAACATAAGTAGTCCTTAGTAAACCTGAATTTCGAAACTATTGACGATTGACAATCAGTGCACGTCCTTCTTTCTTTTACTTCTAATTTAACGATATAGCTTTTTTAGATTTCAAGCAATTTTTCCAAAATTATGTGCTGCACCAACGCGCTAGTTCTACGTGAATCGATACGAATAATGTTAAAATTGTGAATGAAGTCCACTCATTCATTCTCCACATCGTCAATGTGAGAATCATAGTAATGAATGCCATTATAGATAATACTCGTTGCTTGGACGAATCCGTGAGGCATATGGTATCGTCGATCATCATGGACCTGCCGAAGCGCCACAGCCTGATATTCATCGTGAAGCACTTGATAAAGGTGATAAAGAACGAGCCCGCCCACAAAGTTCCCAAGTCCGAGATGATCGCCATCTGGACCAGAGTGTTGAACGTCCATCACGACCACCGCTCGATCGTAGAGCCGGAGGAGAGGTTCTCCAACTTCCTGGCAACTCTCGTTGACATCTTCGACGATACGAAGGGCGACCCGACCGCCCACAAGGGCATGCCGGATCGCATGCTCAATGATCTCAAGAACGTCCAGAGGGACAAGGACAGGGTAAGCAAGTACGATAACGTGCCCGACGAGGAAGAGGTCGTGGCGGTTCTGCAGAGGGTGGACGAACACACTAAACTCTGAGGGTGAGTTTGACGGTTTTGGATCGTTTGTTGGACCCTTTCAAATGAGGTGCTAGTTGTTCATAGTAGAATATATGTAGAATAGTCTTTTCCGAGTTGTGGAACGGATTTTGCATAGTATGGTATCCTTCCCAATCTTCCAAGCCGTGCCGAGGAGGTTTGGCAACAGTGTCATAAGACTCGTCATCAGGCGGAATACAGTGGTATAATGAAAAACAACGGTGACTTTTTGAGTTTCCAATGATGTTTTATTCCTGTGATATACGTGTTGAAAGCCATTGAATATATGAGTAATGGGGATGTTCACCAAAAAAAACACCATTCGGCAGTACTAAATGAAATGATATATTCAAGTTTTTATGCATCTATAATATAAAATAGCAGTCACATTTTGAACTTGTGCGACATTTTTGTTCAGGTAGTTCAGTGGTGTTGATGTGAGTCATTCTCATAGGGTTATCTAGGAAATCTGCCAAATAGTCGTCGCCCCAGTTATTGAAAACTACAGTTTTTTCAATCAATGAGTAATTATACCATAAAAAACTGAAAATTGATTGTTGTATCTCCATCTATTAGGCTAGCAGTCAAATGTTTCATTTCCTGATGAAATACACCATTTAAAGTTACTTCTCAAATTATAGTATTGAAGGATATGTGGTCTATTCAAAAACTATTGGAGAACAAATTGTTTTGCATGATTTCATGTAATTTTCTGTCCAAGTTTTATATCGAATGGATCATAAATTTAACATCGGTCAACACATCAATGCGTTTGTTGTCGGCAATGGAGAAAACCCTCTCATCTTGTGATGCGGCGTTGCCAGTCCTCCCTGCACGGCTCGGGAAATCAATAAGGCGTTGAGAGTACAGTGATGAAATATTATATTAATATTATTGTTTTCTGTAGCTGATGAAGCAATAACTGTTTTGATGAAATACAAGAAAGCAAAAGTCTGACTGTATACCTTATGGATTGTCTTCGACCAAAATGAATTGTTCTGTGATAGTGCATGAAACCATTCCAAAATAATAAAGATTTTTTGTAGTACTGCCAATGTGAATTCGATGTAAATTCTCAGTTGCTATGATGAGGATACAGACTGAATTGTAAACTCTCATCTTTGAAAATGTGTAGATAAGATATAAGACATGAAGACTATTATTTCCAATTTTCTTTAATGAAAATTGATCTGGTAGTCTTTGGAAATGACAATAGACGGTTCTATAATGTGAAGAATTTTATATTGTTCTATTATGATGCTGTGTATATTATAAGACAAAACTTGTTATATCTCATATTGTTATCACCAACATAAATATACGATAATTAAATTCATACTTACAGAGTGATACATTCAAATTTTCCACCATGATAAACATTTCATTATATAACTTTCATGTTTTATAAAATCCAATTCTTTACGATTTCGAGATCCTTTTCGAATTGATGCATCTTTTTTCTCTTGTTTTTGTATTCTGTGCTTTGTTCATCAGTGGTAAATACCAGGTAGCTCACCATGAATGAATCATTCATTAACTAATGAACTGAACCAAAAATCCCTGGTAATAACTGTTGTATTCTTGCGGAAGAGACAGATATTTCAAGAAAAGTACTCGAAGAAAATATGATCAAATGAGAAATGATGAAAAATATTTTTCGAGATGTATTTATCATGGCATAATGAGGTATTATATGACTAATCATATGACTAATTGTCAATTTGACATCTCTGGGAGAAGAGCGAGGAATGACAAATGAGGAAACACATTTCAAAGAAATCAGTCGTTTGACAGTTACTTCAGGATAGATCATCATGAGCGGACCACCTAGTATGTATCCTAAATAATGACAATGTGATAATGAAGACAAATGAACATGCAGTGATGCCGTTATTTCAATTGCGTTTGCAAATATCAGTAACGTTCTGAAAATCTTATCTGTTTGTAGAGAAGTAGTAAATGTTGATTTCACAAACCAAAGGTTTCTTGATGTTACATGCACATCGATTCCAATTGGCATTTAGTTTCAAACGTTTCACTCGCATGTTGGTTTGAACACCTTTGTGTGCATTATAACTCATTTCATGTTATAGAAAATAATAAAGCTTCTATTTACCCCTCTAAAATATATTAGACTAGAAGAATTCACTTTTTATACCAAAATTCAGATATGCAAGGTGTTTTGTATATAGGTACCGAATGAAAAGTTTCTCGAATTATCAAGAGACGCTTTTTATCCTAGGAGAAAACTAAACTCTTTGTACCCACCAGACAATATGAACATTCCGAATAGTGATGTCTTGATCAATAGTAGTGAAGCTCTCATTAGGAGCCAATTTTTGATTCCTTTTCAAAATGTGAAATAATTCACCTTCTGAATTTTGAACAGGTACTCAGGAAACATTTTGTATGTATGAATCATTTATATCCATTATTAAGTATTGAACTACTGACTTGGTTTCATACTCCCTATATAGATGTTCTGCAAAGTAACAGTTATAAAAGGTATTGAAAATACGCATAGAACGATATCGTGGAATGCAACCCTCAATTTAAAATCATAAAAAAAATCGTATGCATGAAATTTGCAATAACATGAATTTTTGACTTCCAATAGTCATTGACTAGTCAATACACTAGTGGAGAAGCTGGATAATTTTTATTTCTCACCCATTTCTCTCTCAATATTGAAAGTAATATAATCCTAGCAATTTCACATCAGTGAATTCATTATATTAAACCATTGACTATATAACGAATGAACTTCAACTGAAGATTCAAAAAAATAAGAAGAAATTTTTCGTTTGAATCCTAATAGGATCGTAAATACGTCATAGTCGCATCTAGTGAGCTTCAACTTCACACAATACGTGCCTACATACAACTTCAAGTGTGGAGTGAATATACATTTTGAAGTTCATTATGTTGTTATGAGATAATTCTGATGCTTGAAATTAACATCAGCTTATAATTGCATGATTGCATTCAAACTTAGTTAAATATTACATCATACAAATATGTATCATCTGCATGTGTGGTCATTTGAATGCCTCGAACTTTATAATCGTGCCTAATATCTATATACTTGTCAAAGCGATTTGAATATCCATTACTCTGCCTTTTGTGAATGAAAATTCAGTATTTTAGTAAGTACAATGTTCCAGAATCACAAGTATTCTATTTGTTACCTAAATATAGAATTTGTATTGTAAATTTACAATATCCAAGACTAATGTAAAGACAAATAAAATGTCATTTGTTGAGACAATTTTCGTTTGATTCATAAGACCAGTCAAGTCATAATATAACAAGGTGTGATGCTCCACATCCTGTCTGACACAGAACTATAATGGATAAGAATTATGGTATGGAGGGTTAGTAATAATTGTCGGGTGCATCATTGATACAATTTTAACTATCAAACATGAAAAAATGGATGAATATGTCATTTCCCAGTACCTATATTTTTTTCGAAATATCGAATCTTGTCTCATATTGCCTGTTTTAATAGACGTTTCATTTGGATTTCAAATAAGAACAGTTTTATGAATTTCGAATATTTATAGAATATGAATCAATTATTTGTACAATATTGCACGATAATAATGGTGCAGGCCGTCTCCTAATATTTCGAGCCCTATACCTGCAGCTTCAATTATACGGGATGGAAAAAACTTAGATTATATTGTGGGGTTTTATCGGTACTATCTTTTGACACTTCCAAAACAAAAATTCGAGGCGCGAAATAAGAAAAATTACTGATGAATGAATGATTATTTGTTCAATGTTCTCTAAAGCCGTTTTCCACTTATTGAACTGATAATATTGAATGAAAATTACCAATAAAATTTCATCATAGAATGAAACAGGTTGTCATTACCGTCAATCAAAATGGTCCTTTCGGGTTTAATGGAGACGAAGAACAATTTTAGATTTTATGAAGAAGAATTTTATTGCCAATTTTTATTCAACATTGTGCGCCAAATAAGTTGAAAAATAGCTCGAGAGAACATTAACAAACTCTACATATTTGGAAACAGAAGAAAAAGTTATTTTATTGGAGAAGAAAATATGGAAACAAATTTCGTTATTTTTACCGTATAGTTAAAATGCTACAGGTATAGGGGTCACCATATAAGGAGGAATTCCAGATAATTTGGGAGCAACCACCAAGGCAACATTGATATCAATCAATCAGAATCAATTTCATTATTATGTCGACCGTGAAAGAGTTATAAGTGACCGGAATCCGTGTTTTGCAGGTTTTCACAAATTTGGGTCGACCTGCAAAACACTGTCTTGTAACTTGAGAAACTATTTCATTCATATATCAATGGATAGTTTGAAGAATATGTCAGAATTTGAAAATATATATAAAAAACCTCGCAAAGAAGGAACTAAAGAAGCTATATCACATTTGGCTCATATACTGAGTTGACTTTCGTAATACTTTTTACCCTGATCCCATTTAACTGATTCTATATCTCTTCCTCTATCGATTTCCTCGATCCCAATGCGAAGACTCGAATTTGAACCCTGTATAAACAAGGTTAACAAGATTAGAACTCGACTATCAATGATTGGTTCGCTTAGGAGAACGATATCAAATGGATATCAGTTTGAAATGAAGTATATCATCAACGCCGTATATTCAATTCATTCCATAAACACGTGAACGGTGTAATGCCTGGAAAATATCAACAATGAACTCTCGTATCAACCGTCGTATAATGAATATATTTATGTAGCTATTATAACAGTAACGACGATATACGATAAAGTTCAGGTCAACCTTGAATCAGAAATAGTTTTGATATCTTTATGAGTGCAGCGAAAGTTCATTCATACCGTAAGTATAGGTAGAAAACACTATAGTTGTACAACAAGCACGGAATATCAATCATTACTCACGAGTATGAGACTCTTTTTGTACGGATTTTACCAGAAATATATTTTTATCTAATTTATTTGTCGTATATTTGATGTAACTGATAGTGGAATGTCTGCTGTCATGTTTGTGTTGTTTTCGAGGAGGTTGTCACAAGATTGATGTAATTACATCAATGTCATAAGTCATAGAATGAACTTAAAAAACTTTCAAAAGTGTGCATTCGAGATATACACCGATGAAAAATTGAGCCTGGCTGACATTCTGAACGATTGTTCAAATGAAATAGTATTGACGAGGTTTCGTTAAATTGTTAATTCTTTCTTGGAATCTACATAATACATACAATCCTAATATCAAATACTATCTGAAAGTTATTCGAGGAATTTATTGGTGAATTTTTGATATTTATCTCTGATATAAAGGTGAAAGGTGTCAGCTGTTCTAATACTAACATTCTTTCTATGGACTTGACAGATATCGTGTTTTTCAAAATTAGCGACTACATTCAGAAACAAAGTTTCTGATTGTTTGATATTTATAAGTCACAGTAACAAATCGAATCCATTACGACAATTCTACTTCAGTTACACAATTCTAGATCGAAGTGGTTGAATAAAGTTCCGTAATTCCGACGTTTTAGTTCTCTAGTAATATCTTCTCTCATCCAATGTACGATGAAAGAATGGATTTTTGATATTTTCCCATGACTTTTCCTACTCTGATAACTTTCTTACCCATACATACGTCTTAGTCGAATTTCTATCCATAGAAATATCAGAATAATAAACGATATTCATTCATGTGAAATAATAGTATATTATTCAATGAACGTATAATGATGGCTATTGTTCTCGAGAATGAAGATTTCGGACACATATAATCTATTATACGCGAGTAGAAGACTTCTCTACGACTTTCACTTAAATTTGGCCAAACAAGAAAAAATCCTGAACCTTGCCTTGATGAGGGTTACATTCAGTATCACCAAAATGAACCTTCTATCTATAATTATTTTATGTACACTCGACTCTAAAACACCCTGTATGTCAAGAAATAAATCGAAGAGAAAACATAATTCAACGAATAGAAATGAAAATGTAATGATTAGATAAATATGCAGTTGAAATGGAGAAAAAACATAGAACCCGGGTTCTACAGCTCAGTTCTCGGAGCCAGCGCGTTATGCCATAGGACATATTTGAAAGTGCTCAAGCATTCCATTGTTCACCTAATCTAGTTTATACATTATCGTACATCACATGCATTTGTTGCAAGATTAACATTGTCAGGAACATCGTTGGTAGGTGTATTTCAATGTTATAGCTCTTGAAAACATTATTGAATAATATGTTTTGATAATAATGGATGAAAATGCAGTGTTGCAGTACATTTGATTGTTTTTCCAAGACGGCTCCCAACATCCTCCATTTTCATGGCTACAGAACTTTTGTAGATGCCAAGAACGATTTGGATTCCACTACAGCTCGCTCATTACAGTCGTCTACCTAGTCGAAAGGATCCTGCTATATGTTTTCAACGGCAATTTTGTTTTGGATAAATATTTTCGTATATATGATTTCATCAGTCGACCTCCATTCCATTTGAAAAAATATTCCAAGATTGCGCCCAGTCTCGTTGGCTTATTTTCTTTCTTTGGGGTCACTTGAAATCGAAGGTTTACCTTGTTCAAATTGATACAAGAAAAAACTTTCGAAAAGTATCGATAACATTTGCTAAGAAATACTTAAATTGACGAATGAATAATCATGTTTCAAATTTGTAAGACGGATGCACGATGATTCAAAGGAAATCGTTTTGTTATTTTCTGTATTCTGTATAAGGAATTGTGAGCTATCCCACAAGTGGATCATATTTTGACCACATGAATATTTTGCCAAAATGAAGATAACGTCCTGTAACAGTTATCGTATGTACTATCGAATCTGAAACCTCCATTAATATTTAATTATATCGCGTAATTTTTGTCAAATCCAAATGGTGCTTGTAATTTTGCTTGATTATTATATATTATTTTAGCACTTCTCTCAACGTGGAAGCCAATGTAATATATTGCAAATTCCTGTAGGGGATTCTCCTTGAATATACTCACAATACCTACCTATTTACCTATTAGTATATTATACAGAGTGGGTCACGGTCGATGGTATGTGTACCATAGACGTTTCAGGATAACGGAACATAGGATGATTCTGAACATTTGGTTACTCAAGAAGTTGCTCTCGGTCTATCGATCTGAAATATTCTCAATAATGCAACTTGGAATTCTCTTCTTATTATTTCTGTCACATACTTCTCTATACCTATCTCTAACGGTTCTTGAGATATCGATTATTCTCCATATTTTCTATCCAAACCATAACTCGAACGTCCTGTATATTATTGAATATCCTGAAAGATGACTCAATTCCCTTCGAAATGATATATCATGTTATTATACCTAAATAGCCAGAATTCCGATATAAAAGCAATTTTCTAAAAAAATCACGATGGTACATGACATTATGAAAATTGACAATTATTGCACTTTTTTTTGGAGGCAACTAACTTTTCAAGCGAAGTTCTGATGAAATTATTTATTCTTCATTGAAAATCTAAGGGAATTATAGCTAGAACGTATAGAAAATTCAACGAAATGTACCCTGGTTTATAACTTATCAAAACAAGGAAGTTTGTACGATTACAAAACAATTTCATTAATTATAGATCAAAGATTGGAAAATATAATATATATATATATATATATATATATATATATATATATAAATAAATAAATAAATAAATTTTCAGAATCACAGTTGTAGTTGTAGACCTCCTTATTTCACTAGCATCTAGCTCTTCAATGCAGTTGATCACTTATTGCCTCAGGTCTTGTTTACAGTGCACTGCTGTCATGTATACTTCTTAAATCACCCCACGAGTGAAAATCAAGTGGCGTGAGATCGGGTGATCTCACAGGCCAATTCCACGTACCCAAAAAGTCTGAACCAGCGATCGTCGAACATTTCGAATAACTTTTCTGTTACTTTCCTAGTGCAATGAGCCGGTGCTTCATTCAAGATGAAACCAACTGCTACGATACTCTTCTAATGACAGATTCACAACTGACCTTAGAATTTGAAGATATTCCGCAGATTTCAACGGTTCATCGTAAATGAGAGAACTTATTCGATTATCCTTCAGGAGGCAAAATACGTTGAAACTGAACATTTCCTGATATCTTATCTCTTATCCTTATTTACATCTACTTTGATGATCAAACCTTAGAGGTTGAACTTTTCTAAACTTGTATGGTGCACGTTATGATTATGAAGTATCCTCCATGAGACACTTCTAGTCGAAACTGGGGGATTACCATCATGGAAAAAGGCCAAAACAATTATCATGTTCTCTTCATCTGAAGTTATAGGCTCCGGGGTAAATGTCGTTTCTGATGAAATTATTCTGTGATTGTACAAACTTCCTTTTGTTCATTGGTTGTAATTCAGGGTAGGTTTCATTGAATTATCTGCATGTTCTTGCTATAATTCCCTCACATTTCCCATGCAGAATGAAAAGTTTCATCAGAAATTCGACTGAATGGTTTGTATATCAGTATGAGTATGAGGCAGACATAATCACAAGCGAATGACAAGTTCAAAAATGAGGTAATACACAGGCCCTAATTTGGAATAACAAACGCTGTATGGCTGAAAATATTTTAAATCAATATACCGAGAGCAACTATTTGAGTAACCAAATTTTCAGAACGATCCTATTTCTCGTTTTCCGTAAACGTCTAAGTTACCATCGACCGTGACCCACCCTGTGAAGATTGAGGAGTGTGAACCAGTTTATTGGAAATGAACATTGATTTTCACCAAACAAGGGGTTCAAGGATTTCCAGTCGACTATAACTTCATTTTGACAACGTCTCAAATGCCCTCCGATGCCCACCTACGGCACTGTCTGCCTATTTCGATGAAGCAGACAGAAGACATGGAGACATAATGGCCGGTCCCTCATATCGTCATCTATTTATCTGTTCATCTTCGTATAGTTAGTGATTGTATTATTTAATCAGCTACCATAAACGAGAATTATCTCAGATATTATTATTTCAGATATTATAATTCAAGAACACTGAAATTACCTACTATGAATAGCTACAATATAAGACTTGACTTTCTATTCGCCAGTGACTAAATAGACTGAATAATTAGACTGGCACGTTAGCTGAGTCAATAAGGTAAATAATTCATTTAATTTTCTTCATATATATTTATATAGCCATAGGGTTTTCATGTCTATTTCAAACCCCCTTCAACTTTTTTATTTATTCTTCAATAATTTTTTGAGGCGGGATATATAGTTATTTCTTCTGTATATTTCGAATGGAGCACCCTATATATTTGATACTTTTTGAAAGAAAATATTTGCACGATTCAAAATTTATATAGCTTATATTCATTGTTTTTGAGGAATTTTTGTTGAATTGCAATAAATGAATGTGAAGAATTATTCAGTTAGTCGGCCTTCCATGCAGTGGTGCCGTTACGGGGTATTTAATATGTTATTTTGCAAGAAAAAGACGTATGTGTCGATGAAATGTGAATTATTTGAAAAAAATATGATAGAGAAAGGTCATCCAGCCGAAACTCAATATAAAGAATTTTTTTTGCGAAAATCAACCGAAATCTATAGAATATCCATTCGAGAGAGAGCGAATCTGTTTACTAGAAATCTATTTCTCAAAATGAGACCTTTTATGGATTGACAAAGTTTGGGACATTCCAGTATATACAAAGCTTCCTTCTGATTAACATGATAATCAATTGAAAATCATCGAATAATCGAATTACATCGAATAAAAAATACAGTTCACATTATCATTCCGAAAAGAATAAGGATCTTGTAAATGAGTCGGGTCTTTCTATCCAACTTTAATTTTACCATCCTTCATTTAGTGTAGCATTGGGTTGTATCAATTTATGAACCATTCTGAGATATTATATTTTTCGTGAAATAACTTATATTTTTTCAGGCATGGCGAAATTCCTGAAATATTCTATTTTAGTACTCCTATCATTTTTTACCAGTATTTCTTCAGTTTCAACAGCAACGGTAAGAATATGATATAAATGAATATTGACCGGCATTTAAAAAAGGTACTTTTGAAGCCGCTGTAACTCGTCTAATTCCTGAAAATGCTATTGTCAACATAACTATATGTGATTTATATATTTTCAATGATGTTAAATATGTTTTTAGGCGACTGACATGAAAACTCACGTTTATATCGCTTTTTTGAGATAGCGTTCTTGAAGTGCCACATCTTTGTATTTCCTGCCTAACTCACCTCGCGGTCAAATTAAGCTTCTTCACGGACGCATTCACTTCACGTCTCATTCACTTCACGGACGCATTCACTTGAACGATATTAAATGGAGGCAGGATCATGTTTTTTTTTTTTCGTTTTGTTTGTACTGTCGGTTGAATAGTCTGTTGTATTCAGATGAATTGAATAAAATGTATCTCATTATTATTATCTTCTCAAGACCTGAGTTGAGTATAGTTTTCACTGTGGAAATTGCTTGTGAGTCACTTAAAAAATGTTTTCACCTCGGCCGAATGATCTCTTTGGGCTACACCAGAATCCTGCCTAGCCTCGATTGCGCCTCGGTTGCACTTTCTGAAAAAGATCATCTTTACAGTTTTGATATACAAATGAATATTCAAGTACCCATATTATCTCGAAACATAAGTAAGTCAATGCTATACACAAATACAATTATAGTTATAGTTTCGTGAAGATTCAAATTCTGTTGAACCATCAATACTATAACTATCCTAACTTTAACAAAATTTTTTGTGCGCTCAATCTAATCTCATCTTTTTCGTATCTATTTTGAGTGCCGAATTTGAATAAGCCTCTATATTCTCTTGAGTATCGAAAGTGCCTCGTGAAATTTGCTATTACAGGAAGAAGAGAAAAAATATACATATAGCGCACTAGTAGTCGAATACTTTCATTTAAAAGATGATTCCTCTCCACCTGAAGAAATTGTCAGATTTAGAACACGAGACTACTTGAAGCTTCTGGAAAATACCAATCAGGTGAGTTGATCTAGCTATTACAAGTGATGATTCTTATCATTTGTAGTAGATACCATTAGAGCTCATATTATTTACGGAAATTTTTCTGAAAAAATTCCAGATATAATTTGGTCTGGAGTGGTATTCGATAAATAAGCCTCATAATTTGAGAACCCACATATATCCTTTGAGTTCTTCGATAATCTCAGACAATATATTGAAATATGAAATGAACATGATTGATGAATAGTTGTGTTATATGTTACCTAATTCGGAACGTTGAGAAATGCTCTCATTTTGGTGGTAAACGATGTTGGTGTGTAATTCTCAAGCTTTTTTCAGTAGTATTTTTCCAGATTATTGGCATTTCCTCTCCTCCTTTCGAAAAATAAAAATTGAGTGTGGAATAATTATCTCAATATATTTGTAGACAGATTTATGATCTGCCCCAAAATGTTACTGCGCTTGAAATTTAACCTTCAGATTCCTAAAAAAGAAATTCTTGGAACTTCCTGTTTCTTGAAAAATATTAGGAGAAGACAAATGTGGAAATGCATAGTTACTTATCTATCATAGCGTTGATGAAAATAAACTAAAGAAATTATCACCTTATTTTGGATCGTTATTCTAACGAGTAGCGATGAATGTGTTTTCTTGAAATTGCGCGAAAGAGTGTGATAATCGTTTAGGAGACGATTCATTTCATTCCCTCGTCAAATATTACCTCGTCGAAATATCGATGATAATCATCACTTGTTATATTTCATCTGAAGATATATTTGTCTTCTCAAAACATTTTCCATTGATAGATCATAAATCTGTCCTTACTACAAATATATTGAATTCGTATGTTCATTTTCAGAAACGAGGAGAGAAATATCAAAAAAACTGAAAGCAGTATATTCAATAGTCCTTGTCTAGAAAGGGGTGTATTTCGACGTGTTTTTCCACAGGAGGTGGATATCGTGGTATTTCCAGAATCAACTCTGATACCTAAACAAAACGGAGTTACCCTTAGCAGCGAAGTACCGGAACCTTTCGACAAGATCATCTGCGAATCCATCGATGACAAGTACCAGTTCTATTTGAAAGAATTCTCATGTGCTGCCATCAAATTCAACACGACAATCGTCATCAATATGGTGGAGAAGGGTGTCTGTCTGAAAGGTACTTGTGGTGGGTCAGGAGCGTCTTATTACAACACCGTAGTGGCGTTCAACGAGAATGGTTATGTTTCAGGAAGGTAACACATTTTTTTGAACCAATGTTTTTTACTCTAGTTTGTTCACCTGGAATCGTTCGTTGTGGCATTATAGTGATGATACTCCCATATCTATGAAAAAGAGAAACATCTTCTTTCACCTTTCTACGTTGTTCTAGAGAGGTAAATGAATTCATCACCTGCTAGACTAGCTAGATGCTAGATGAATACCTCTTCTGAAGCGTCTGTTTGAGAACTGAACTAAAAAATTGTGAACATTACTCTAGGATAGGTCGAATTTGCGCTTTGTAGATTGTGAGGAGCTGTTGGGGTTTGGAGTACCTCTTAGCACGGAAAAGAAAGCCAAATTTACGTGGATTAGTTCTCACAATCAACCTCATATGATCGATGAGAGGGCGCTGTTGGTGGTGATGCCGAGCATGAATATTTACCACTTCATAGGAACAATGGTACCTGAAATCATCATATTGGGCTTTGTGTGATCTGCTTTCCTAATGGAAATACAAGCCTGAGAGTTCCATTGAACTTTACTATATTTTCAGATCCTGATTCCAAAATTCTTGCCAGATCATCATTTATAGTATCGACCCATCACTGGCGGGGATCTATAAATCGGGATCTCTGGTGGAGATGGGTCGATAATTGCACCTCTGGCTTCACTTACTGTTATAATAATAATAATCATGTTCATTTATGATAAAATGAAGTATTATGCAAAAGAATGTGTGCACAAAATAATTGAAAATGATCCCACAGGAACACGAGGTTGTACGTGGGTTTTCTTTTATCAAC
This sequence comes from Gastrophysa polygoni, assembly GCA_963576655.1. Classification (NCBI taxonomy): domain Eukaryota; kingdom Metazoa; phylum Arthropoda; class Insecta; order Coleoptera; family Chrysomelidae; genus Gastrophysa; species Gastrophysa polygoni. Next base: position 15,261,400 of record OY755091.1, read on the forward strand.
AGAAGAGAATTATCGAAGAACATTAGCTAACAAATAGTATATAAAGCATTGTTATTATCCTTTCAAGAAAATTTGGTGTTGATCATACCATGAATTGACCGGCAATCTACACTGAAAATGTATTCCTTCAACAATTTTTTATTTTTATGAATATTGATATTGTTTGTTAGTTTATTATTTTGATCTGGTGAAATATTGAAAATCCGTGTAGCTTAAAATGCATGATTTCGTTGCCCTATATTTTTTCTTGCAGATCGGTTTCAGCAAGTAATTAGGCTTTTTGCTTGGTTTGATGGGGATGGTCAATAATATGAATTATGTTCTCATTTTAGCTCATAAAGATGAGTATGTGGAAATTACGGAAGTTCAGAAGGGCACATATTATTTTATTTTCATTTTCCGCTCAAATTCTGAGTTGCAGCTCGAAATATTACTAAATTCCGATTTTATTATATTTGAAATCCCGAGTTGCAACTCGGAATTTTTTAATATGATCTTGATGAAATACTTTTGTGAGATCACTATTCGTTTCAGGTATATATTCAGTGCTTCACCCCAAGTACTCCGTATCAGAAACGCGATTTTACCATTGCATAATAAAGTATTTTATTTTTATTGTTTTATTTCATTGTATGTTGTTATTAGCAATGAATAAGTTCGATGTGTTAACAAACCTTTCACCAGATAACCACTAACCACTTAGTATTGTTTGTCAGGTACAGAAAATTCAATCGCTTTGGCGAACATCACCTCCAATCAACCCCAGAAGCAGACATTACCACCATCACCACAAACGATAATGACACTTTCGGTGTCTTCACTTGTTTCGACATATTATTTGACTCGCCTACAAGAGAGCTGATAGATCAAGGAGTCCAGAATATTGTATTTCCACATTGCTGGTTCGGAGAACTTCCATATTTGACAGGTAATACCAATTCACCCAATCATCGATCAATTTTGTGACAGTTCAACTTATTTACCTCCCAAATATTATGAAACCAATATTCAATCGATTCGAATTTAGTTTGTTACATTTATTATCATTATACGAATATTTTTATATAATAACGATTACATCTCCTCACTTCTCTCTCATCATCTGAGAATATATACTGATTGCAAAAATCGAAATTTCAGCTTTGCAAGTACAGCAGATGTGGTCCCAAGAGTATAATGTGAATTTTCTGTCTGCCGGCTGTAATAGTCCCAAGTATGGATCTGGAGGAAGTGGAATTTTTGTTGGTGAGATTTCCAATCTCCATATTTTTTTTTCAAATTATCATTCTGGAGGTCATCTCAGAGCCTAAAAAAACACAAACAAGTAAAACTGATGATATCAGGATTAAGATAATAGCAGAAATATGCTGACATCACAAAATTACAGATATTTTCAACCTCAGATGTAAAAAGTGATCACATTGTTTTTGTTTATCTTCTATATAGTGTTTTCCCGTATATTTTTGCACCCCAGTTACTGAGGATATTTCGAAAATTATAAAAAAAATAAATACCAAAGTTTACATCATCAAATCTCTGAATTTCAGAACGGTATACAAGGGAGGACAAAAAATAATAATTTTTTGAAATTGTACCATTGTTTTCCACATCATCAGAAGAGTTCATTCAGAAGAGTTGCTTATGATTGGAAAAATATTCATATTTGAAATCACAGCCCACTACGCAATGAAAAATGTTTCTCAATTGTTCACACAATAAATTTGAAACTTACTGTATATACTTCAGAATTTGGTATTTACAAAACGTCTCCTAAACACCGCGATCATCAAGCAGTTCAGGTTTTGTTATGGAACAACTGGTCATATCTGAGGTACTCAACCATTGACTCACATATTATAATTATTTTTCATCAATGATATATGATACAATCGAAATACAGAAAATGAACTAAAATGTACATTATCATAGCTGGGTACATACACAGATTTTATCGATACCATGGTAGGAATGTGATATGCATAGTTGATATGCATCACAGTCGTATCCTTCGATCATTGAACAGACTAGATAAGTAATCCACAGCCCTGGCAATACAGTTTGTTTGGAAGCAACATCTATAGTATCTATCTTTGTCTAAACAAGGATAGCAGAACCCTTTGTTGTTCGGAGGCAGAACCTGATTCTCCCAGCACCAGTGCCGTGTTGTCAGAGGGGGTCGAATTTATCATTAATTCATGATGGAACCAAATTGAAAATCCGTAACAATTTCAGTAGTACTTTTCAGCATTTCTTGGTGGGAAAATGAACAATGACGAGACACTGTCGCAGCTGACCTATGGGTATAATCAATATAATCTAATCAAATCAATTTAAATTCATTTTTATCCATTCCATTTGGTAAAATGCTTCACAATCTCGAATGATGCGACAATGGCAACTCACCTATGAAATGACGTGTTTTGATCGCCGGTTCAAATTGTCTTTAACACACCTCACAACGTCTCACCATTATATCAAATCACCAAAACAGGAAATAAACTGAGTTTCTGAGGAATTCTGAGTACACAAAACTGAACACAAGTTGAAATCAAAACGTAAATAATGACAGATACCAAACAAAGCAATAATCGCCGTCGACTGTCAATATCAGATTGCGGTGTTGCAACGTTGAGCAAAAAGTATTCACGATACCCATGCTGGTCCTCGAGCCCCCAAGAAAGTAAAATCGCTAAGTCTCAGAATAATGTAGCAATCTTCTATTAATCATAACTGATTCATAATCGTCATGACCCATATTTATTATTATATTTGTGCATCGAACTACATGAATTCATGAAGGACTTTAAATATTATGGACTATTTATCACTTTTTGATGATTGGATATGACAACACTGGCAATGATTGGGTACTAATATTATGATAATTCTGGTAATTCATGTTAGCATCAGAATATTTGTTTTGTGATCCTTCTAGTGGGTTTGTTGTTCGGAGGTCGTATCAGTATCATGTTACAAAAGGTACCCATACACGACTACATTTTACTAAGAAATAGAAATGGCAAGAGAGCGTGTTAGAACGATCATAGTAACATAAGCGATTCACGAGATACCAATAGCGCGATTATCGACACAAGAGGAGGAAAGTGTCCACGTCGAGATCTTCATGTATGGGTAGCTATATTGGATGATCATCTAAAAGGCGAAATGAATCAACATATATTTGGAAACTTTGCACTCTTCGCTCATATTACATAACACTTTTGGCAAGCTGTGTGTAAGGAGAAGCTTTCTGCGATTGTTTTTTTTAATCACCAACTTACACTAGTGGTCGTTGAAAATATGGCATTATATTTCATTATGATGTTGGGAAGACTTAGATTCGTCTATTAGAGAGTATGAATTAGAAATGTATATTTCTCATCTTGTAGAGAGGTTCCTAAACCTATATATGTCTCGAAATTTTGTAAAAAATACTCAAGGTATATCCATGTAGTCTTGGGTCAAGAAAATTATATTCGCAATGATGCGAATACAATTTTGAAATAAAAGAGGTGTTTTTGCATACCCAACATATAACATCTTTTTGGGATGACAAATATTTTATCAAATATTGGTCCAACTCCTGGAATCCTCCATTAAAAGATGATAAAGTTTCATCTAGCATCATGTTCTTTTATCCATTTCGCCGCGCCCTCATTTCTGGTCGCCTCTTTTTTTACACACATTCACCACATAGTCAGCGGTCCTGCCAATTTTTTGTGCTGAAATCGATTGCACTAGAGATTTATCATTTTCAGGTGATCAAGGTCCTTTAGCAACTCATATAGTTGGTGGCGAAGGAGGAACAAAGGGTATTTTGATGAGAGTACCAAGACCGAATATTCCTGACAATCCCTTCAGACAATTCGCTGCAAACGATGATAACGTCGATTCTATTGCCAGAGAGATGGACAATTTTCATCTGATCACCGATTTGTCAATGAAAAGTAAGTAGAGTATGACATTCCTTGAAGAATCTAGACACTACTTGAAACTTTTAGAGGTTGTTATTTTTTCCTGCTTCCATAAATCTTTTATCATGATGAATATTTTCAAAGGTATATTTCAAATATATTTTACTTGTGAAGTGAGAATAGTGATAGGTTTAACATGTGAATCTTGAGATCCTCGAAAATGGGTTAGTAAATGTGAGGAGTGATATAAAAAGAGGCTGATTATTCTATAGCATCTGACATTATATACTGTCTGTATAATTTGACAACTCTTAAGTGGTTTGATGAAATGGACTGTATATACAAGAAAATGAGTAGCTCGAATTGCAAAAAGAATCGTTGGCACTAAACGGACTTACCACTGGTTAATGGCCGCCATAGTGGATAATTCTTCACTGCCGGTTAGAGGGCCCTTTCTGAGGAGGTTCCGTGTGGGTAGGATAATAAGTACCTTCAAACTCTTCCAAAGCACAGCGTAATCCAGAATTGGCACTTTCCGGAATAAGCAAGCGGGTAATCGTCACAATCGTAATATGGTTCGCGCCGGTAACTAATAATTGCGGTAGTACCTAGCATGAATACTCGTATATTGGTTTTTCGACGACTGGTTCGTCTCGGATCGTCTTCCGATTTTCCAATTTGCTGAGGCGTGCACCGTTTAGTGTCTTTGAGCGCGAATTCTACTTTCAAAGAATGATTGAAGCAATTACTAATATTGAGGCATAAATTGAGTACCAACTTAAGCTTGTTGTCGTAACACTGTCTGTAAGTTATTCGAGGAGGTGGTGAATTCATTTTTTCAGCTTTTGTGTAGGACTTCCTCTCCTAGTTTCTAAAAAATAAAATGAAGTTATTTTAATTATTCCAATATTTTTGTAGTAAAGACAGATTTATGGTATGCCCCAAAATGTCACTGTACTTGAAATTAAACCTTTAGATACCTAAAAAAGAAATTCTCTGTTGGTCAGTGACACCTTGTTTTTAAAAAAAATTGTGAATACAAATATAAAAAAGCAAAAAATCCAAATACAAATTTATTTTTATTAGAAACAAAACTTCTACTTATCTTAGTGGACGTTTCGGGAACGAATCTGCTCCCGATTTCAATTGCACGCAAAATTTTCCAATGTTATTTGTTTTGACACTGAAAAGTGATTATTTGGCAGACGGCAGAATTATTGTCACAATGTGTTTTTATTAATTGACATTGAATTTGTCATCTTCATAGTCTGTTTTGAGAAGTGAATCCTAAGTTCTATCTATATCAACTGAACAAGAAGCAATATTATTGTCTCCGTTCAGAAGAATGCAGACAGACTCTTCGATTTTCCGTTTTTGGTTGTTATCTTCTTTTCCTATGATCCTAATATTACTCCAATCGGCCATATGTTGTCCATTTTTACTAAGGATACTCCGATTCGTCAATATCTACAATCTACCAGGGTTTACTAATGAGCATTGATATGGGAAAGATAGTTATGGTCTGAAAAATGCTGAGTGGCAACTTTCAATGATAGTTATTGGTGAGCCATATCATATGCCAAAGATGATTCAACCGCTAGTCAACCGCAGACGTAATAGTCAAAACTTCAATGGCAAAAGCCGGAATATGCCACTTTTCTATCAATCCTTACATTAACTTATCTGTTGCCGAATTTCAAGAAATAGCATTGCTCATTTACATTTTTTTATACCACTAATACCACTCTATATTTGATCTTTCATTTTTGATTGTGAGTAATCATGAATCAAATGACACTTATGATTCTTCATAACAAGTTACGAAATAAACCCCATGAGTGCAGTAATTTCAATCAATCGTTATCTTGAAATCACTTCGGTTCCTTCAAATCAGATATATCCAGGTGCAATCCATGTTAGTGTCATATTAACTGTTAATATCCGATTCATTCTTTAATTTTTTGTCGAAATATCACCAGAGCTAGAATTCCTGTCTGACAGACTGACATTTGGCACATTGTGCCATTTGATTTTTGTATTTTCATTCAACTTCATCAGTCTTCAAGTACGATATCACCAATTATTATTGAAAGAAACTGTGTCGTAAGTTTTGGTACAGATTATCGCGACAAAACGTGTGGATATTCACTGCTGGCTCATTTCTGAGTTATACAGGAGAGTTATTGCAGTTCAGTTTCTAACTTCGACAATTCTCTTCCAGGGCATACAACAGTAGTTTTGGATACCACCAAAGAAAATGTCATCGAAGAAGTCTGCCATGGCGCCGAAATCAAAACGTGTTGCCTCTTCAACCTGACCATTGAATCTAAGAAAACTAGTCAACCCACGAAGAGCCACCAGTACGTCTATCACTTAGGCGTATTCAATGGAGTGAGATCTTTTTCCGGATTGAGAGAACTAGGGATTGAATCTTGTGCAGTAATTGCATGTCTGAATCATTCAGTTTCATCATGTGGTTTGAGGTATAGAATACAAAGAGTCTAGCGCTCGTGCCGAAACTATTTGTTATATTCCCTCATATTTCCCAGGTACCCCAACTTTGATGATATATCCTGGCCAGTCACATTTAAGTTCATCAACGTGTCGGCAAAGTTCCCTAACGACCCCAACAGAGTTCAGTTCCCGAATTCTCTGCTCGCATCTTTGAGGTCCATATCGCCTCAACACACCTTGTGGTCCAGAAATGACGCTGGGGAATACGTTGACAGGAGTCACGTGTCCTTACAGCCACAGAACAGACTGTTGACCTTCGGCATATACGGGAGGGACTTCAACAGGGATGGCTCTTTGATCAGCCCCAATGGGTCCACCAAAATGTGGCCTTGCACCGTGTTGTTCGGGGGGTTGATTCTACTTGTTTCGGCTCATCGTCTGCTCAATTCGTAACCTGAAGAAAATATCTACCTAGTAAAGGTGATCCCATTGAGAATCATAAGGGTTTTTCTCAGGATACTTTTGAGAAATCAGCAGAAACTCCGGTATAACCATGGAAACAGACCAGGATGATGACCATTGGTTAATTTTTTTTTATACCTCACGCCTCTTTCGATATGTTCCATGGTGCTTCTAGCAATTTTGTCTTCTTGCAGTATCATGTAGATTTGATGAAGTTTAATATTTATTTGGACACTGTAGACTTGAAAAAAATCAGCATGCTGTCTCTGGTTACGAGAATATATATGGAAGAAATATTCTGAGCACGTTGATAGGTAAATTAGGTTAGAAAGTGTTTCTGTTTCTTCCGTAAGCATAATGAATAGGCTAGAATTTTTAGGTGGATGGACAGTGGACTCTAATGAACAAAGTCACACTGAAACAAAATTATTGAAAAATATTGCCTTTCGGATTTCATTTCTTATCATTCCATATTTAAATTTACAAATGGAATATTACCAGCACGATAGCAATCTTCTCACTATATATCAGTGGAAGGCATCTTTGTACCTATGTTTCTGATAATCAGAGGTAATTAAAATACTGAATCAATCATATAACTTGTCTTACTCCTCACCACAAACCCATCCAGAAAATCCGCCTTTGTGTAGGAGCGAACTATCGTCTATTCGAAATTTGTTCAACGTCATTCAATAATTCACCTATGAAATAATATATCTTGATATTTTCTGAATCTATCAGTACAGCCCTAGGCTGAACAGGACAACACCCTCTAGAACAAAGTTTCAAAATCCTTCCTTGACTTGATGGGCTCAACCGAGTGAACAATATGATTATAATTTTATTCATTTATTTTTTTATATAATTATATTTTTCAAACAAGTTAAACTGGGTCTCTTTGATTTAACACAATTATGGAGCAATAAACTTCGCTAAACAATAGATTCAAGTAAATAATCAGATACTATTAACTAGATTCGAATGAAAATAACTGAAAATGTCGTATTCCTCAATAGTCCCAATGTCATGATACAATAAATTTTTCTGACAATGGCAGTAGTCATGTGATTTTCCATTGCTGCGTCTCTTTTTCATGGTCGTTTCAATTCCTCTCTCTTCAAGCTCGATATATTAGAGAATGAATAATATCATATCTTCGGGTATAACCATATACCAGAATATATCAAAACTGTTAGGGGAAGGCTCATGTTCCCTTTGAAGTTCTGAAAGTGAGAATGAATGAAATTGATGACTCACAAGCATTGAACCAAAGTTTGATACCCACGGTGGGAACTTTTTTCTTCTAATTCAGTACCCAGTCGAAGCAGTAAAAGAAGCGGAACATGAGAAAAGATACCGGACATGAAACAATAGAAGCTTATTATGAAGGAATCTTTTGAGAGATTCGCAAAAAAGGTTTTGTCACTCAACAGTTAGTGTCATAGGTTTCACTTTCGTGTTGTCCACAGATAAAAAAAAAACAGGCGAGGACTCAAGACGGTGGTTGGGCTCCTTACAGGATGCAACCAGCTCGAGAGGCACCTGGAGCTCGTCGGGATCACATATTACAGAAGGTGTTCAGAAATTCCGGAGTGTCGTGCAGAAACCCAAGCCCGCAAACTAGAGCTGAATATGTTGAAGCTAGGAATACATGCAATCGAACGATAGATGAGCCAAAGAGGCATACAACACGAAAATAAGATCAAAGCTCATAGAGTGTCCAAATGGTTCCCATTCATTTTGGACCTTTGCCAAGGCAATCGGGAGAAATTTCACTTCTAGCTCATTTCCTCCCCTCACAAAGGATGATAATACATTGGCTATAACACCTCATGAAAAAGCCAACACCTTCGCCACAATGTTTGCAGACAATTCTACCTTGGATCCACGAGGCCAGGAACTTCCCAAAATCGCTACCATCGATAACCGTATGCCAGAAATTGTCTTCCGGCAACGCACAATCAGACACATTCTGCTTAGCCTCAGCGTCAAGAAGGCTATGGGGCCTGATGGAATACCGCCCATTGTTCTCAAGAAATGTGCCCCAGAACTAACACCAGTTCTTTGCAGGTTGTTCACCCTTTCGTACAAACTCGGCGAAGGGCAAGAAAACCCTCCCTAACAACTATAGACCGATTGCACTACTATCTGTGATCTCTAAAGTAATGGAGAAAGCAATCAACATCGAGCTCATCCGATATCTAGAGAGCTCAAGAATCGTGAACGACCGGCAATATGGCTTTCGTCACCAGAGGTCAACAGGAGATCTGCTTGCCTATGTGACACATAAGTGGCAGGTGTCAATAGAGGAACATGGGGAGTCTCTGGCGGTAGCCTTGGATATCTCCAAAGCATTTGACCGAGTTTTGCACCAAGGCCTCCTAGCGGAAACTTCCGTCATACGGTTTGCCGCCCCAACTGTGTCTTTTACTATCGAGTTTTCTTGCAGATAGATCACTCTACGTGGTGGTAGACGGGGTCTCGTCTGATACGATGACGATCAATGCTGGTGTTCCACAAGGCTCTGTCTTGGCACCAACTTTGTTCTTGCTCCACATCAATGATTCGTTGAATGTGACCTCCAGCCCAGTTCATAGCTTTGCGGATGATAGTACACTTCATTCCGTCTTTTCCTCTAGAGCCCCTATATCATCCAACAAGGCCAGAGGTGCAAGGCGAAGACAGGTTGATGCTTTAAATGAGGATCTGACAAGAATTCTGAAATGGGGATCTGAGAATCTAGTACAGTTCAATGCAACTAAAAATCAAGCTTGTATGAATATATGAATGAGTATATATGAAAGGTCGGCGATCTATGCCTTTCTTATAGGTACTTTCACGGTCGGTGCTCAACGGAAATATCATCTATTATGCCACCATGCGCGATTCCTAGTAGACAAACTAGGCGAGCTCAAGCTGATCACCCCTACACTGTCAGGCTCGAGACCTGTCGAACATCGCTATACCAAGCATCATTCATCAATAGGACGGCAAAGTTGTGGAATTCTTTCCTGATGCTTTCAACCTTCAAACTTCCAACACCTTCCTACTCTCCCAAAATTCCACCGCTGGCTAGCATGATGTTCCTAGAACATTAAAGGTTTCCCTTTCGTGTTGTCCACAGATAAAAAAAAATCCGGAGTGTCGTGCAAGAAAGAACGGATGTCCTTGGAAACTTCAAACCTATCACAAAAAGGCATTTTCCAAATTATATTCTAAATGTATCAATACTATCATCATTATTCGTGCTAACCAGATACTCATGAACCAATTATTTCATAACTTAAATCTTTCCTCGTTCATCATCATCAAGCATCAAACATAAATCCACGTACCAAGAGAGGAAGAGGTTACTGGTCGTGAGTGGACGATATAAGTACTTTTCTTCCGTTTTTGTACAATTTTGTTTGTCGTCCTATTCCCTTGATATTTACTTCAGTTGTATTTGCTTAGTTCGTTTCGACAAATTCTTCAAATTGTGTTCGAACCATTAGAAATCTCAATATCTAACCATTTCAACAGCCATCTGAAAGTCACATTATTTGTGACTACAGGAATCGGAAGGGAATATTCCCACAACCGGCTCTTGCAGCGAAGTCATATCGAATTAAATGTTGTCATGAAAATACAACTTGGAAGAAAAAAATGTATTCGAGAAAACATGTATTCGTGAGTGCTCAATATTCGCAACATCATGCTTCGCCACTGCCAGAAAATCCTAACTAAAATCAATTCCAGTCACCATAAATAGCAAATATGCATCTTTCCATTTTGAAATTATCCTAAAGCTATCAGACAGATGATATTAGATAGCAAGAAGACATTATAAGAAATTATAAGAAGAAGTTGCCAGAGGTGAGTACTGTTGGGGGAGATTGATTCTGGGGTACCTCAAGGTTCTGTGTTGGAACCGACTCTTTTCAATATATAGATATTGATAGACTCTTTCCATATATCAATAACGGAAATTCGTTCACCTTCATTCTGTTGCAATTTGTGATATCTCTATATTTGATGGGAACGAAATAATTCTGGCGATGTTCCGATTCCAATACCCAAATAAAATCTCCAACACCGAAAAACATAGACACACAAAAACTACCGAATGTACAAAAACAAGCGAATAGTGAAAACTTGGTTTGCGGCTACAATCTTCGTATCGATATACCTGTATGTACCCAGTGTACCAAAACAAATATCCTACACAATTCAGGAACTATAAACGTTTCCATATCATACAGGAGGACTTATGATTAATTATTGATACTCACTTCAAACGAGTCAAAGATTGATTGCCGCTAAATGACTTGGCTATTCGCTGGTGGAGAGTCACATTCGCTATAAAATAGTAGTGTGGGGTGGAGCTTTGGAAACCCATATTCATACCATGTCATTATTGTTTTTGAATACATATGTTAGCTTATTTCAAATCCAACACCTTGTGTATTCATTTCTTGCTGACGTTGTCACGAGGATAAGATGTATGTCGACATTTTTAGATATGAGACTGATTTAGTCATTGAATTGTACTTTTCACGAGATAGATTGCCAATAAATCCTTGAATAACCCGTATTCTAACACTTATATTGTAGTATATATGATGTAAACGAACATTCTCGTTGCTTTCTTCTCATCGGTACAATACTTACCAGAGCGATCAATATGATTGATCTCTTATAATGATCACAGTTGCTGTTCAACGTTTCCATATTACTTCTTGCTCCCAAGCTATACAATGATATTCCTGATTCGAAGTCAATATTTATACTGGCATACTACGGAGAATTGAGGTACTATAAATGTTCAAATAAAAACCTGTAGTCGAGAACAGGCGACAGGCGACAAAACTCCACAACAAACCTCCAATGCCAAATGGGGTTTTTCAGTGTGGTGATGCTTCACCCCCCCAACAATCAAGTTTTCGGTTTTGGGCTGCAATGGTTGGTTCCGAAGATATGCTGATCAGGAGAGAATTCGAAGTGTAGATAAGCGGGGGGCATTATACAATTAGTAATGTAAAGCTTTGCAGTGGCTTACCACCAAATATATTGTAATGATAATTCAGAATCAAATATTGTGAGAATAGTTCAGTATGAAATGAAATAAAAATCAGAACAACCCTCCAATACGATTCATGCCCATGGATGCATGGCGGTGGGAGAGCGCCGTCGTGAACGGAGTCTCGGGGATATCTGGTGAGATTTCTCACAGCATTTATAGATTTCTCCTATTCGTGTATCGCGAGATATCGCAATACAAGAAGCCGCTCTGGAACTTCCTGACACCTCTACGGGACTGAGATTACCTCGAGTAACAGAAAGGGAAGAGTAGAAGTCAGAGAAAGAACCTGCAGAGGTTCTTCCTCAAGAAAATCCACAAAGAACCGGCAAAAAAGACATTCCAGCTCGGGATCGATGATTCGCTGAGAAGGGCCTGAGCGGTGCATTAGTGAGATGGTACCTGCGCTTCCTTAACCAGTACCTGACCCTGAGAAATCGAGGAAGAAAGCCGTCGAGAGAGGAAAATACCTCAACAACCTTCGCAGCATACGGAGAAGAGGGGCACCACACACTTGACGTCCCCTAAACATCCGAATGTTAACAGGAGGGAAGTGGAAGCGAGAAGTAGCACCGCAACTGCCAGGCATACTGAGAATATCACCAGGTATGCTCAGGCAGTCAGTATCATTAATATAGCGATTCTCTTCAAAAATGACCCAGAGGAGACGCTATAGTGCTATGGTGCTATGGTGCTAGGCGCGGTATGTATGCTCCAATTCGGAGGAATTCACTTCTAACGTAGTATGATAGATAGATAGATAGATAGATAGATAATTTATTTCTTTGTTTAAAATATACAAAGTATAAAAGTATATTACACATTGCCATATATAACAAAGAAAACGTCACAAAACAGAATAGAATGTTACATAAATTAGTCACTATAATAATAAAAAAAAAATAAATACATGTGTATATAGAACACAACAACGAATATGAGTTAAAATACCACTAGTCGTCAGCGAGCGAAACACTTAGTGATCCACTAAACTCGTTTATCTTGTAGGGAACCATGTTGATAAGATTTTTCCTGATTTTATTTTTGAAAGAATTCAGTGGTAGTTCCCTCGTTTCACGAGAGAGCAAATTGAAAAGGGGGATACCTATAGATTTACTTTTTTCCAATCCAATCTCTTCCTACTAGGCACGATGTTATGTCTGTTGCGGGTGTGGAAGGTGTGAACATTAGAGTGTGTCGTAAAAGTATGTATATTTTTCTTGACATGTATCAAATTATCAGAGATGATTTGAGCAAACAGTGTCATAATGCCGAAATTTTGAAAGAGTGGTTTGCAATGTTCATCATAGTTAACCCTTGCAATGCTACGTACAGCAGCTTTTTGTAATATGAAAACTCTTTGTAAATTTGTGAAACTGGCCTTTCCCCAACTCAGTAATCCATAGCTCATTACCGAGTGGAACATCGCATAGTATGATGTTAGGGCTGCTTCTTGACCAACAGTTGATGCTATGCGCCGAATGGCGTACACAGATCTTGCCAACCTTCCACACAAGTGACTAATATGCGTGTTCCAAGAAAGGAGTGGATCAAGATGTATTCCTAGAAATTTAACTGATTTCGTGTTGGAACCAGTATTGTGGTTTGAAAATGAACAAATCTCTGTTTTAGCAGCATTCAAAAATAGTTCATTGTCATTGAACCACGCTTTGGCATGGGCAGTAGTATGTGCCGAAATTTCATCAATATCTGCACTTTGTTCAACTTGTAGAGAAAAGGACGTGTCATCGGCATATAAGATCGTCATTAAATTACGTTTGATTGACATATGTGAAGGCAGATCATTTACATAAATTAGAAACAGTAAAGGGCCCAGTATGGATCCTTGTGGTACCCCTCTCTTGATTAGGCGTTCATGGCTTATGTTGTTATTATTATAAACCCTCTGTGTTCTATTATTGAGGTATGATTCAATAATGTTTCTAGATACACCTCGTAATCCATACCATTCTAACTTCTCCAGGAGTTTTTCGTGACATACACAATCAAAAGCCTTTGATAGATCAGTGAAGATGGTTAAACACATTTTTTTGTTTTCAAAAGCGTCAAGAATATTATTAGCTAACCTATTAACAGCATCTATTGTGTTTTTTCCACTTCTAAATCCATATTGATGAACATCAAATAAATTTAATTTTTCCATAAAATTACTGAACTGTATGAGGATTGCTTTTTCTATTACTTTAGATATTGTAGGTAGAATGTGTATTTGTCTATAGTTTTCTGGCATTTCCTCATCATCTTTTTTGTGAATGGCAAGAACTTTGGCCGGCTTGAACACGGAAGGAAATATTCCGTCAGAGAGACAAGTATTGACGACGTGAGTCAAAGATTTGATAATATATGATGAACACTCTTTCAGCAATTTGGTACTGATGCCATATATGTCTTGGGTTGTTTTGGTCTTCAGACTATTAACAATTGAACGAATTTCCTCTTCGCTGAAGGATCGCATAAAAAATGAATTCGGGGATTTATTGATCTTATGATGAATTGGAAGATTTCCATGTGCAGGAATATCCTTAACGATGTCATCTGCATGGTTGGTGAAGTATTCGTTAGAAATATCTACGTCAATTTCAGGTTGAGCTCTTGGGTTGACTTTACCTCTTTCAGTATTTATGATTTTCCAAACTGTTTCATTCTTGTTGTCGGACAATGAAATTTGTGTTGAGTAATATGTTCTTTTTGCTTCTGTCAAAGCTTGGTTATATTTTTTTTTATCAAGTCATATTGCACTTTATTGAAGTTACTTGGATTTTTTTTAAGCAGTTCGTATGTAAATTGAACATTTTGTTTGAGCATTTCAATTTCAGGTGTTTTCCAGTAGCTGATCTGGTTTGTCTTTTGTAGAGGTTTTGTTTTAATTGTAGGAAAACAATGTCCAAAGTGGTTCATGAATGTCTCATGGAATGAAAGTGCTTTTTTTTCGGAAGATATTTGATTGTACATGTCACTCCATGATTCCTCTTCAAGGAAAGATTTGAATTTATGTTGATTATCACTCGAAAAGTTTAATTTATTATTGAAAGGCAGTTGATCTCTCTTTGAATTTTGTATTACATATTTCAATATTTGAGGGTCATGGTCCGATAGTGGAGCACTGAGGACTTCTCCATATGAGTGCTCAATGTTTGTAAATATATTATCTGGGCTGGTTTTGGATTTTCCCGCTTTTCTAGTAGCTTTATGAACTTTTTGGTGCATATCAAATTGCTTGAATAGATCCAATACCATATTGGATTTACTGTCTGGTTTCAGGAAGTTTACGTTATAATCTCCAATGCTTGTGGTGAACTGCTTCACACGAGTATCAGCGGACTGGTTGAATATCACCATATTCTTGAAGAAAATGGGATACTCCATTTTCTTCAGGTTCGGAAAAATCCCCGTTCATGGACTCTGAGAAGAATAAAGGAGATGACGAAGAAAAGGTGGGCAAGACAACACCTCCAGCTGCTGTAGAAGATACAGGAGCCATCGAAGCAGAGTCGACTAGGAGCATGGACCTCCCAGAAGAGCTAATTTTGCTGGATGACGAGGAGGCGAGCACTCCAACTCACTGGCAGAAATGACTAGTATAGCCACCATCAGGTGCGATCAGGTGAAAATTCATCACATCAAGGGAGCTGTCATTTCGAAGGTGATCGCCTTAGCACGCATAGGGGTTGTGTTGATCCATGGGACTGCCAAACAAAGAATATAAGGTTACCTGGGATGTCAGGTGTGAAAGCCCCAAAGCGTGTGTGCTGATCAGAAATAATAATTGTCATGTTTGTGTTTCAGAATTCACACAGGGCACTCACACCTTGATATTTCATCTGCATCGGCATACTTCGCCGGAGATGGGCAAGCATAACCGGAAGAAGGTTAGGCTATTATACTATTGCAAGAGGAGGAAACTATACCACACTCTGGGCTGCGATGCAAATGCCCACAACTCCATCTGGGTCAGTGCGGACACCAAACAAAGAGAACATTTGGATGAATTCTCCGAGACCTAGGAGGGGAGAATGATGTATAATACATCTAGAATAATTACTAAATTTGTTTATTTATTGTTGATTAAAGCCTAATCATCTCAAAGGTTTTTCTTACACAATATACAAAAATAAAATTCTACAAAACCTATATGATATGAAAATGACCATATGATAATTGAACTGGAGATTTTATAACCCGTTTAGGTCTCAATTGAAACTTCTTTGTTTAATATTACAAATTTGTATCTTCCTCTTCTGGGTCATCATTCAAATTGAAATCATCATTCCTTATCTCCTGACTTCTAAGTTGGCATTGTTTTGAGAATTCGATTCCACATTTCGTTTCATCTGGTTCTTGTAGATAAGAAGGCGAAGTTACAATAATATTATTCATTTTTAAAAATTCTTCGAAATCTATAGGTCGGAATGAGGGACCATTATCAATTAATTTTTGGTGTGGTGAACAGAAACAGTACGAGATAAACAGCTACGTTACACTTCAATAGTTGAACAAAAACTTATTGAATTCAATGGAAAAACTTCCAGCCACTTGGCATGTGCATCAATTATTATCAAGAATTTATGAATCCTTTTTATTCCTTTTTTTTTCGAGGTATTTCTATATCTATTTTTTCGGGCCATTCTGTACAAACTCAACAATTTTTGATAATTAATGATCGATTCATTGAAATCTGTCACTATAACTTCTCCAATTTTCGTGAAATCTATTGGAAAATGTGGAATATTGATGTTTTGTTTTTGTTCCAACAAAAACAAATTTGTTGAAACAAAAACAAAGTAACAACAAGGTGATCCTCCTCTGGGTGCCAGGACATACTGTCGTAGAGAGAATTAACAAGCAGACACTCTGGCACGAAAAGGATCATCAACGTCATCACTAATCGGGTCAGAACCATTCTGAGGCCTTGGATCCTCCTATTTACAAGAAGAACTGAAAAAAGCGGAACAAGCAATATGAGAGTAACACAATGGCAAAGACTATAAAAGACTTAAGGTCTCCTCGGCAATTTCGACCGAGTAAGATCAGAGACACTAATTAACCTTGGAAAAGTCTGGCAGAACAATACCATGATTTCTAATTGGGCACTGTAGACTTGAATATCATCTCAGAAGGCTAGGCTTAGGAGGATAGCTGCTGCAGATTCTGCAGGTGAAATCTAAAATCACTTCATCATATCCTAATGAAGTGCGATGCTGAACATCACAAAATATGAAATATATGCTGGAAGATATACCACTAATAGATCCCCTCAAAATCGTAAAACTTCTGAGGGAAATGAGGTTTGAGGGGCTGCTATAAATTAGCTGTTCCAATGAGGTCGTCAATATCCATGCTGGGTCACCACCAACAGTGCTCTCTCATGGGACGATCATGTGAGGTCCATTGCGAAAACTGCTTCACAAAAACTTGGTTTTCTATTCCGTGCGAAGAGATACTTCACATCCCAGCAACTGCTTATGATCTACAAAGCACAAATTCGACCTATCCTGGAGTACTGTTCACATGTTTGGAGCTCATCCCCCAAACATACGCTGAAGCCTTCAGATTCAATCCAGAAGAGAGCTATTCGCCTAGTCGATGATACAACACTCACCAAATCATTGACCTCTCTAGATCATCGTAGAAAGGTCGGCGATCTATGCCTTTTTCATAGGTACTTTCACGGTCGGTGCTCAACGGAAATATCATCTATTATGCCACCGCTCGCGATTCCTAGTAGTCAAACCAGACGAGCTCAAGCTGGTCACCCCTACACTGTCAGGCTCGAGACCTGTCGAACACCGCTATACCAAGCATCATTCATCAATAGGACGGCAAAGTCATGGAATTCTCTGCCTAGTGAAGTCTTTCCTGATGCTTACAACCTCCAAACTTCCAACACCTTCCTACTCTCCTAAAATTCCACCGCTGGCTAACACGATGTTCCTCGAACATTATAGGTTTCTCTTCCGTGTTGTCCACAGATAAAAAAAATAGCTGACGTATATCAATTTTACACCTTGAGAAAAATCATATGTAGAATGTCATACCCTATTGTGGAATAATACACAAGTACAATAACGAAACAAGTACACGCGCGTGTTCTAATAGTTCTCTTTGAACTTGTCATATCTGTACGTTTACTCATTTTCAAAATTGATGTTATTGAATATGAACTTTTGTATTGATACTATTATTATTGATACCATGGTTATATGCCTGCTATAAGAAAAAAATTTTAGGATGCAATAGATCGATGAAATTGCAATTCGTCAGTGTGTACCTACACTGTACACGGAGTGATGATTTCAGTACAACTTTGATAAATATCCAATATGATATTATGCGACTTACTGAATCTTCGCTGGTTGTCTTATAAAGAAGCCTGAGTGCAAGCGTACTGAAATTGAAGGGTCTCATGAAGAGAAGGAGAAAGGTTGCAATGTACCATATTTTCCGAAATCTTAGGAAGTTTTGTATAAGTGAGCAGAAAATTTTGCATGGGAATCAGTCCCCTGCCTCCTAGGTAGTCTAGGATTCATTATTGTCCATCCAACTGATTCATTCAGTCTAGGCCAGTACGCAACATTGCCAAAAACCACTGTTGAGACCGGCAGGCAACGCACGGTGATAATCTCGGGAAAAAAAAAACGGATTACAGATGGTTCATAACTGCAAACTCTCATCAGTTATCATTTGACTCGATGAACTTGAAACAGTGCTATCTCTATTTTCATGGAGATAAGATATTTTCTCCTAAAATAATATAAAGTTCAACATAAATCATGTTCCTTACATCAAAATCATGATTGTTAGTCGTTAGTCCATATTTGGAATAGGAAAGTGATGGAAAAATAAACAAATACGACAACAAAGTTGTAAATTTCCTCATACAGGAGGCGACATGAACAGATTATTTGAGAATTGTGCTTTGTGTACAGGGTGACCCGGAATCAACTGACATCCTGCAACTTCGTTATTATTCTGAATACGCATATTGCGAATTTTATACATGAATTTCAAATGGTTATTAGCACTCTTTCATGGGACGATCAAATGAGGTCCATTGCTAGAACTGCTCCTTAACAATAACATTAGCTGATATGTATGGAAACGGTCGATTATTTCCTAAAGTAAGATAGCTAGCGAAAAATGTTAGGATACAAAAGTTGTGGGGCTTTTCAAAATCCATTAAGCTAATGAAAAATTGGGTATACAGGATGAGTCAAAAAGTCAGGACGAAACAAAGTTGCTTTTTCTCTAATGGGCCACCCTGTATATTATTCCACATTTCAATTCTGCTCGAAATTCTGAACAAAATTGATAAGGCGCATCATTTCCTAAATTCAACCGATTTCGAGATATGGAATTTTGAAAATAACTTTATACTACTCTCAAATTTATTAAAGAAAAAGCACGAAATGATGCATATTTATTATGAAAGTCACAAAAGGTGGAGTATGTGGATATTATGATTACAGTTTAATTTTAATTTTTTTACAGAAAATAAAAAAAGCATAAGTGTTCAGGGTTGATTAAAGTGCAATTAAAACAATAAAATGTATTTTTCAATGAATGTCCAGGATATTTGAAATTTTATGAAAACAAT
>OY755091.1:17081103-17233268 GCA_963576655.1 Gastrophysa polygoni
ACTGGAGATATGATACCTTCTGCTTCCAGAGAGTCTGATTCCTTGTCCACTAGTTCTAAGAGTGCATATGGGACATTTCGTTCTCGCGTGAAGATAGATTCTGCTCCATTTCGAAGTTGAAGTGTGTCCTTCAAACCAAAGTGATTGAAAACATCTTCTATTGAATTCACAGATTTCAATGGGTATGCTGGTGCTGAGTTGTCCATTTCTGCGTCTATCTGCTGGAGTTCAATACCCAAGCCTCGAATCCATTGTCGGCCCAGAAGAACGTCATGTCCAGCTGGAACAATGTGTAGTTCTTCTTTCACGATAAACAACATTCACAGAGATTTTGTTTCTTGGTTGAATGATATTTCCTGAGTAAGAACTGATTGCGATATTTGTATTTCTCAAAGGTACATTCAAGTTCAAATTATTCAATTCGTTTCCACCCAACAAGGAAAATTTCGCTTTGGAATCAACTTCGAACCATTGTGATTTGCCATTGAGTGTGACAGAAACAAAATATTTATCAGAATCTGGAACCATTCCAAATGAGTCAACGATCTCATGATCTTTCATAACTCCTATTTTGTTGACATCATACGTCAAGTCGGAAGTTGATTGATCGTCAAATACAGCATGTAGCGGAATGGAACTGGAATTACCTGATCTATTACGGGAAGCATTCATCAAGGTTGTAATACAAACTCTGGAAACATGACCAACTCTCTTGCAAGAGTCGCAGGAAACTCCGCTTCTATTCACACGGCAATCGGTGATTCTATGATTGTCTTTTTCACATCTGATGCAAAGATTTTCAATACCAAGAGCCTTGTAATCTAAGCGACGACGCTGGTACTGCGAGTTCTGGTAACTGGGACTGGGTGATCGAAATTTTGAACGAGAACTATAACGATTTCTGGAGTGACGTCGAGTGGAATCGGAAATTCTATTAGTGTCACGAGTATTGAAATTTGTTTGATTGGCACTGAAGCGCTGAGTGAACTCTTTAATCTCTATTTTCGAAGCTTCGAGAGTCGCCTTCACCAAAATCTCTTCGAAAGATGTAGCATTTGATTGTATAACTTGTTCTCCCAACCAGTCGTCACGAGAACCACGAATGAATTGGGCTCTGAGAAATACGTCGGCAATAGAAACTGACTTGGTTCATTCACATTTAACGGTGAACTCGCATTCTACAAGATCGCGCTGGAGAGTTGCAACGTAATCAGCAATCGTTTGGCGTTCCTTCCGCAGAATATTCGAGAAGTAATATTGTGAAACAACCACACTTTTCTTGTGAATGAGCATTTGTTTGAATGCATTCACCAAATCGTCATGTGAAAGATTTTTCACTGGTTTATCGGGACCAAGCAATGCTGCTAAACTGTTGTAGTGGGTAAACACAGTAGCTGGGCAATTTTTGGTTGATCTGTGACACCTTTCATGACACTATAGTTCTCAAAACGCTCTAAGTCTCAGGAAAATTTCTCTCGGTGGAGATCAAAATTCTCGAACGGTACTGTTTGACAAATTCATAGGAGCACTGGACACGGTACTTTCATTGGGGCGTATCTGAAACACGAGTTCAATGATGAGACTTTGCTGCTGCTCATGCATCACAGTCATGATTTGTTTGAACTGTATTGCATCCCTTGTGAAATTATTGAAATTCACTTCGTCTGAACTTACTGTTTTGCACTCGTCGCCAACTGAAGTAATCCTGAGTACTGGAGAACTATATATTTCTACTCAGAATGATGATATCTATAGAAGAACATGAATTAATTCATCATTACAGGAATGTCATTTTATACATTCATAAAGACTAAACAACTGCATATTCTACTGAGGGTCACAACATTGGTTCATTAGGATACTCTTCAGACTTCTGGAACATATTTCTCGATCTCCAGAAGTAGAGTGACAAGTAGTGGAAGGATCAAAAGATGGAATAGAAATGAAATGAGATCGAGATCTGATCATCTCCACAGGAAATTACGAATGGGCAGATGAACTCGTGGTGAGATGAAAGAATCAGACGATTAAATGAGAAGAATGAAAAATGGGTCCAATAACAAACGTGATTGATTTGGTGACGGCTTCATAAATGCCTCACCTCCATCACAATCGTTTTTTCTTTGTGTATTTTCGTCAAATTGAAGTCTGTGATCTCAGAGATCTAGTTTCATGATGAGAGGTCAGTATAATGCACTCGTAGAACATAAGGAATCAAATCATCTCGAAGATCTTCCTTGTCGATATTGAATTTGGAATGATATACTCATTCTGAGAACAGCCCATATTTTCCTTTGAACATGAATCTCCATCGTATGTACGGAGGTGGACATGAACTGATTGTTTCAAATTGTACGTCCACTGTTCGTACACGTACTCGTGTTGTTCAAACTCTATGTGATATTTCAAATTATGACTTCTTGAATATGGAAGACAGTACACATTGTACGTGAAAAAATGTACGTGAATTGAATGTTGAGAACAGAATGTGATTGCCAAAAGTTCGCTGAAAGCGAATGCGAAAGAACAATTATTTTCATATCAACTACTCTTTGGCCAACACGGTGCATAATAAGAGATGATAGATAATTCGACATACCATTCACAGAGTATAATAGATGGCCTGTCAGGACTAATCATATAGTATATTCAGCCTTCTTTGTGGACCTTTCGAAAGAGAATCTGCTACAGTCAATGCATGTTTCTGAAATTCCAAAACCAAGGCATCATTGACTATCATCAAGGAATTTTATTTTTTGGCTTTTGAAGATTGAATTACAAATATTCCATCATAGCAGTCTATGATGGAGGCAGTACCTACTCAAGAAGTTGGATCCTAGACTACTAGGAATGCTTGTACTCTAGGCTTTGCCTTCAGAGTATACATTTTCCATATTATACCGTATAGTTGATTCATGATGACTCGATGTGGTAGTCGTCGTCAGACTACATAATGAGCTCTTTCAAAGGTATTGTCACTATTTGCTCAAGAACATGTTTCATATTATCGAGTCAAATATGAGTTCACTTCAATCACCCTGATCATTCCGTTACTATTCGTCTACAACCAGAATATAGAATATATGGTGTTTGTCTAGATGATACTAGTGATGAGTGGATTTGATACTCATGTATGCGAGTTACACATCCTACATGGGAATGTTTGGGTATATCACAGTACCAGCCATAGACTATTCCATCATCTGAACAATGTTGACATTCAACCAACATATTGTTATAGTTCATCCCATACATGTGAAAGGTCTTCATATATGAATCGGAACCCTTCTTTCGAACCTAATTTTTTGTTGTCAAATGATTTCATATTCATCTATGTAGATTTCATTCATGTCAACAGAAAAACAAATGAACATCCCGAAGAAGAGTTGTAGGCATCTAATATGAACTTTCTCTAATGATATATATATATATCTGGGAATACCAGGTGATTGATCCAAATGTTTACATCAATAGGCCACAACCGATTCGAGGACGTTCTTGATAGTTTTCTATCGATAATATCCCAACAAATGAACCAGAGTGGAAATGTTACTCTTTTTATCATCATTTATAAAGATTCTAGTAATACTAATGAATTTTACAAGCCAATGGAACTATAAACCTAGTCTGTTCTACTTCAAAAACTTCAAAACTGTGTAATTATTTCTTGAGGACACTTGTGCTCCTCTCTTTTGCGTGATAATCGTGATGGTGTATTACGTCGAACGTCATTGTAGTGACAACAGATATTCTAGGTACGAGTGTAACACAGTTGAGCGAGTGTTCAATAAACGAGTATCAGAAAAGTTCATATAAGGGTGACATACTGAACTTCTGTCGAATTGAATTCGACAATCAGCTGATGTTAATATCCATTGAACCGTCGAAATTTCCAAGACCATGATAATGTTTTCAACAGTCGGAGAGCCACAAATCGTGGTTATGTAACTGAACGATTCTTCAGCGTCAAAAATACGTGTTAGCTGTATAAGATCGAAGAAATATATCAAATCACCATACCAGTCAGATACCATTCTTATGCATTGCCAAGATATGAAGACGAAATACTAACAGTTTTTTATTTGTTTTCAGGTGAGTGTGCCCTGAATGCCAAGAAACCACGTGTTGCCAGAATGATCAGGTCAACTTAGTGATTCATCCACGTCTGTTTCTAATGATCATTATGAGTGAGTACCCATTTCATCTAACATCATTTCATTGAATAAATATTCTTCATTTCCTTCCGCACGTAATGAATCTCAATAGCGCTAAAGTGCCAGCGAATATAATATCTTCAAGAATTCTGAAACAACATAGATTTGAAACGTTCTGTCAGTTTCATGAGTGAATCTTCGAATTTCCAACTAAAGCTTGCTCGACATCATGATAGTATCAATAAGTTATTCTTCATTTCATACTCACTATTATTCTTTTCGATTTCACTTGGTTCACAATTCATATGATGGGGACCACCCACTTTATAAATCTTGGCACTCTCACCCTAAGAACTGTCAGAATTTGGGAAATCATATGCTTCAACTTGCGTACCCATGACTCATTTTCTCCAATTGAATATTCACACGAATATTCAATGGTTTCCGAACTCACTATAAGAAAAAAATCGTGTTAGATTATTGGATCCTATATGGATTGCCTATCTATAACTGGATGTCATGAACCGTCATTAGTCATTACTTGCTTTTGCAAATATTCACTAATAAAAACTTGCATGGGGATGTAGTTAATCAGAATATTGTAGATTCAGAAGTGATCATACATATAATTCAATTCATATCAATATGATCGATATGAATCCACAAAACATGGTTCGAAATGTATTTTTGCTCATGTCTTCAAGTATCTTAAAGGAACATTCTTGTTATATTGTTGTGTATCAAATATGATACTCATTAACTATTTTGACATTCAAATATTTATATGATTTCCATTGATTTTCATAGACTCTGAGTATATTGTTCTGTTCCAGCTGAACCAAACTGTTCAATAAGGAACGAGTTCGAGAAGAGTGTATAATGAAATATATCTTCAGGTAGCCTTTCCATTGGTAGAGCACTCCCACAAGATGTCATTTCGTTATCTCTTCATCAATTCATTATTGGAAGCCTGTAACTTTTGAAGGGAAGGCCTAACTAGGAATCAACTCCCAAGTTTCATTCGGCCTAGCCCTTCATTTCATTCCAATCAGTTGATTCTAAGAATCTATCAGTAAACATGTTCGTTTTCTCAATACAATGTAAGTTTCCACTCAATCATTCCACTCAACCCATCGTTTGCATATCGAATATTGTAGCAACATATCCATCGTATTTGTCCAAGTTCGGCCAGAAGAATTGTATTGGTATTGGTGGGTTCTGGATGGTGACAGATGCGTTGCGACCTGATTAGATCTATTGTGCCTCATATTCTATTGCTCATTCTGAGATTTGTTCGGTTATTGCAGCTTCTCAAGATCCAATTACCTTAGGAACGATTATGAGAAGGTAAATTCGTGGTATTCTTTCCACAGGCAGCTGGTATGATTTCAGTATATTCCATCTTTTCTGATGTACATCATCGCACTCCATCAGGATATGATGAGGTGTTTTTGGACTTCCGCCATAGAATGTGCAGGTGTCGTCCTCCTTCAAACCTAACCTTCTGAGAGGTTCCTTGTATCTACAGTGCCCCGTTAGAAATCCTGTTATTGCTCTGACACTCCACTTCGAGATGAACTGCATCTACGACATCAATCATCAACAAAATGATGAAAGTGAATAATCAATTCAAATTGATAACCTGATGACAACACTCTTGATTCTCGAAGGTATCCTGATCAAAGATTTACGCACTCATATTATGCGCATATCTTGTGTGGCTTCCAAGATGAGGCGTACTCAATTCAAACAGAACACATCGTTCAATCACGTAAAATCGATCGACGAGTAATGTTAATTACGTCTTTGAGTAGAAACTTGCCAGAGCGGAATTACTTCCGACCTTTTCGCTGATGCGTAATGAGCATTTGATTATGGGCTATATAAACGATTAATTGAACTCACGATATGACATGATCGAATCGTTTTCTTTTCGTTATTCTGATTAGACTGGATCCTACTTTCTGACGCTTCTTGGTGATAATTTCTTCATGAACTAGTTAATGGAATCTAAGATATTTCACCTACACTATTCCTGATATTCTGATGATTATCATGGTAACAATAATAATAAGCAATAATATGTGGTAATACTATGAGTACTTCTAAATATTCGAACAAAATAATCCGAAGGCAATGATTTTCCTATGCGGGTTCACTGCCTTCAGATTAATGGGTTATAGAGTGTGGATATTCTTCTGGAGATTTATATGCAGATACGGACCAAAATGAGGCAGAACTCTTGTTGCTCCTCACCGAGCTGATTCTGAAGCTACAACCGATGTACCCACGTTACAGTTTCCGCAAGTTCTGAAAGGAATGATATATTTATATTCTGGAAGCACAATTATTTCCTAGTTTCGGAGATTTATGACCTCACATCCTCTTTCCTTTCACCCTATCATTATTTTCCTGATATATTGCCAGGATATGAAAAAAAAACAGATATTTTATATTCGGTAGGGAAATAGGGGACTTGAGATATCGATGATTCCATCATCTTCACGATATATCATTTCGAGAATATGTCAAATATTTCAGAAAATTTTTGAAAATTCGAGGCTTGTGATACCGTAACACCGGAAATGATTAGAGCTTCCTGTACTCACGCGCTGATTCGGCGACTTGATTCATGTGTGGCAAGAGCTGAACAACATCTCTGAACAACACGGAAGGGAAACCTATATTGTTCAAGGAACATCGTGTTAGCCAGCGGTGGAATTTTGGGAGAAGAGGAAGGTGTTGGGATTTTTCTTGAAAGTTTGTAAAGGTTTTGGAAAGGTTGTAAGCATCAGGAAAGACTTCACTAGGCAAAGAATTCCATAAATTTGCCGTTCCATTGATGAATGATGCTTGGTATAGCGATGTTCGACACGTCTCGAGCCTGACAGTGTAGGAGTGACCAGCTTGAGTTCGTCTGGTTTGTCTACTAGGAATCGCGCCTGGGGGCATAATAGATGATATTTCAGTTGAGCACCGACCGTAGAAGTATCTAAAAAGAAGGCAGAGAGCTCATAAATTGATATTCCATTTGTATTTGCATTTGCCCTAATACTGTATGCCATTCTAGCTACCATGATACATCATTGAATGAAGAATGAAACAGGCTGTGAGTCGAATCAAAACAAACATGACGGTGCAATTTGAGGAACAAGAGTTAGGAAACGTTTTTTTTTCAATTTTATCTTCTGTGAATAACTGAAATATCTGCTGGCCTGAAAGCTCTGAGACACCCGGTATATAAGTAATGCGAAAAGCAGCAGACGTTCAATCAGGAGAATACATCTAGTGGACCAATAAGGGAGAATGATAATATCAATATAACAACAGTGTTCATTT
Source organism: Gastrophysa polygoni (assembly GCA_963576655.1). Lineage (NCBI taxonomy): Eukaryota > Metazoa > Arthropoda > Insecta > Coleoptera > Chrysomelidae > Gastrophysa > Gastrophysa polygoni. The sequence goes on from OY755091.1 coordinate 17,088,597, forward strand.
TTCAGCTTTTCATGAGATTTTCTCTCCTCGTTCCTGAGAAATAGAGTAGAAGTTATTAAAAATTATTGCAATATATTTGTAGTGAGGACAGATTTGGGATCTGCCCCAAAATGTCACTGCGCTTGAAATTAAACCTTTAGATACCTGAAAGAGAGATTCTCTATTGGTCAGTGTCGCCTTGTTTTTCAACAAATTTGGGAATACAAATATATTTAATAAGAATAAAACCTCTACTCATCTTGGTGGACGTTTCAGGAACGAATCTGCTCCCGTTGTCAACACAATTAAAATATTTTTCTCTTCGTAAAATGTTTCAATGTTTTCGATTTTGACACCGAAAAAAACACACTTTTCATGTATTTTAATTGTGTTGAAAACTGAAAAGTATGTTTTTTTCAGTGTCAAGATCTGAAACATTGAAACATTTTACGAAGAGAAAAATATCTCAATTGTGTTGAAAACGGGAGCAGATTCGTTCCCGAAACGTCTACCAAGATATGTAGAGGTTTTATTCTTATTAAATATATTTGTATTCCCAATTTTTTTCAAGAACAAGGTGTCACTGACCAATAGAGAATCTCTCTTTTAGGTATCTGAAGGTTTAATTTCAAGCGTAGTGACATTTTGGGGCAGATCCCAAATCTGTCCTTACTACAAATATATTACAATAATTTTTAATAACTTCTACCCTATTTTTCAGAAACGAGGAGAGAAAATCCCATAAAAAGCTGAAAAATGAATGTACCACCTCCTCGAAGAACTTAAATACAGTATTAAACAACAGTGTTGTTTTTTATTCCTGATCGGACGATACAAATGGACGGTAAGCCGTTTCAAATAACACATTGATGATTCGAAAAAAATATCGGTTTGGTGAAGCTGAACTTTCCTGATTGAATTAAATTGAATTTCTGCTGTGCTAAAGGCTGTATCTGTTATGTATCGCAACATCTTCATATGGGATATGGGATATGGGATATAATTAATTTGTTGTGTGTGGAATTCACAAGGTTTTTATACATGCCGAGTTTTATCATAAATCGTCTTGTTGAAGGAAATGAACATTTCCGAAAGCTTGGCTCATCAAAGAAGTTCACTCAATCAATGCCAGAACTTTGACTACATTCTTACGAATGAAACGTTTCTCTAGTATTCTGAACCTCTGAATATCATACATAGATATGTGAACATATATCATATACAAAGTGAATCGTGAAGATATCGAATATCAGAAAATAATTCCGGATCGGTAATTTCGAGAGATACCATCTTCCAAAATCATTGCGTTGATTCGATGAAATGGATATACGGCAGACTTCATGATGAAAATGAAATGTGTCATTGGAAATATTCCTTCTCAGTGGAGCGACGATGCTGTACAAGCTACTGAATTCCCAATTGGAGCTCTTTAAAAAACCATGTATGAGCATCGATAATTCTAACATCGTGTCCTCGGCCCTAAATGATCATAGATTTCAGTTGTTTCGTTCGAGTTGAACTGCATTTTCCGCTCATGCTTTTCCTATATATTTCATGAAGATAATAATTCAACAAAAGCCTTTGTTCCATATTCTATGTGAAGCTTGCGTGACTTGCTATTTTCACGGTTTCATTTTTAATGTCAGAAAATGTATGGAAATAGAATGATATAAAGCGAAGGAACAGATATAAATACTGGGTTGGGGGTTCATTTCCTCAACGTCCAATCCTGAATGATTTCAACAATTATTGAACACAATGTTTTCGAACTCATTTCTGATTTTAATCATTCTACTGACTGTCCTGATCCGGAAATTCGTGAACAGTAGAAGTCAAATAGGTACGTCTTCCCAGATGGAAATAATTTCGTGTTGGTAAAAATGCAGGTATCATAGTCAAAATCATTCACGAACTCCAGTACATATTCAGATTTTGAAGCGAACGCACGTATACGATATGATTCGATTGAAGTCATATACAAGTGAATTAACCAAGTGCTGTTTCTCACGATGATCAATCATCGTAGAGTGCCAAGAAAACCAGGAAACTTTGCACTCCATAAATGGATTGAGGACACCCTCAAGTTTGACATCGACGAAGTTAGTTGGATACTGGTCGATGACGAAAATCGTACAAGTCGACGAAATCAGTACAAGCTATAATATGAAAATTTCAAGAACATTCGACATACATAGATGGAGAGGGCAACCTTCATGAAATCGAGATCTCACCAATGATGATGATAATAATAAGTTAATATTACATATACAGGAAGAATGACAAAAGCTAGTACTATGTATATCTAGTAAATAGACAGTAGGAAAATTAGTACAATAGTGTGAAATATAATGAAAGAATAAAATGATAGCATTAATGAATATAACCAGTGCAGTGTTCATCGATTTTGCCTCGAACGCTATTCTAAAAATTGATGGATTGTCGCTCTTGGTGATGAAAATGAAAAATGTTTGAGCTTGTTTCTGGAAATACTTTCACTGAGCATTGTCTGTATTTCTACAGGAGGATATTGAAATATTTTTGGTCAAAGGAAACTTTTATAGCCTTTCGTTTTGTGCATGAGAAGAATGATGAGATCGAAATGTGAAAAGAGAAGAGTATAAGAATTAGAAATGGTTTGATGATGGTGTATACAATGTGGAAAGTGAAGTGTTAATAGTGGAGATGAATTCATAACAGTAAATTTCATCATACGTGAAGATAAATGAAAGAATCAAGGAAATAAGGAGACCCAAGATGTCAGTAGCTGAAGTAGACCAGTGGTTATGACGTATGCACAAGTGCTGACCCCCCAGTGAACCAGTAGGAGTTCAAGAACGATATGATAATCAGATGATGAAATTCAACGGGTTCAGGGAAGCATAGCTGAAGGAAGAAGCAATACATGGTTCAATATCGTTGAAGCAGAAATTCACCAATGAGAAAATCCAGCATCTGAAGGATTTCAAAAGTCTTTGTCGCTGAGTCTGTTCGACCATTCAACACCGTACTCGAACCAAAGAGCGGAGAAGAGAGAAATGAAACGAGCACAAGGCAGAAACGAAAACTCTGATTTCAGTAGTGAAGAAAACAGAGACCTTGAACTAGAACTGAAGCGAAACGAGGACAATGAGATATACATAGAGTACGAGAATGATGAGAGGAGAGGAAGGGAAGAGGAGAGCTCAGATTTACCTCACTAACACAAATATTTTATCAATGATGAGTCTATTCACAATTGCATCAATGTCGAGTTGTCCAAGCGAGTGAGCAAGCAATAGCTCCTGATAGATTCCGTGGAAAAGTATGAGACTGATACTATCTTCCTGTAAGGAGGTGATGGCAAAGTATCCGTGAGATAATGAGTTTATAGCTTTTTTTTTATCTGTGAACAACACGAAAGGGAAACCTATGATGTTCGAGGAACATCGTGTCGGCCAGCGGTGGAATTTTGGGAGAGTAGGAAGGTGTTGGGATTTTTCTTGAAAGTTTGGAGGTTGTAAGCATCAGGAAAGACTTCACTAGGCAAAGAATTCCATAACTTTGGCGTTCTATTGAGGAATGATGCTTGGTATAGCGATGTTCGACAGGTCTCGAGCCTGACAGTGTAGGAGTGACCAGCTTGAGCTCGTCTGGTTTGTCTACTAGGAATCGCGCGTGGTGGAATAATAGATGATATCTCCGTTGAGCACCAACCATGAAAGTACCTATAAAAAAGGCATAGATCGCCGACATTTCTACGATGATCTAGAGAGGTCAATGATTTGGTGAGTGTTGTATCATCGACGAGGCGAATAGCTCTCTTCTGAATTGAATCTAAGAGCTTCAGCGTATGTTTGGGGGCTGAGCTCCAAACATGTGAACAGTACTCCAGGACAGGTCGAATTTGTGCTTTTTAGATCATAAGCAGCTGCTGGGATGTGGAGTATCTCTTCGCACGGAATAGAAAACCAAGTTTTTGTGAAGCAGTTTTTGCAATGGACCTCACATGATCGTCCCATGAGAGAGCACTGTTGGTGGTAACACCCAGCATGGATATTGACGACTTCATAGTAACAGTGGTACCCGACATCATCAAATTGGGCATTGTGTGATCAGCCTTCTTGGTGAACATACACGCTTGAGTTTTAGTTGCATTCAACTGTACTAGATTTTCAGATCCCATTTCAGAATTCTTGTCAGATCCTCATTTAAAGCATCAACCTGTCTTCGCCTTGCACCTCTGGCCTCGTTGGATGATATAGGGGCTCTAGAGGAAAAGGCGGAATGAAGTGTACTATCATCCGCAAACCTATGAACTGGGCTGCATTGATAGTCATTGTATCAGACGATACCCCGTCTTCCACCACGTAGAGTGATCTATCTGCAAGAAAACTCGATAGTAAAAGACACAGTTGGGGCAGCAAACCATATGACGGAAGTTTCGCTAGGAGGTCTTGGTACCAAACTCGGTCTGTAGGATCTCAGGTTAGAAATATTGCGATACAGTATAGGAAGTCATTCCAAATTGAAGGTATTCTATATAGGGAGCATGAGTGTGTAACTAGCAAATATCGCTTCATGATGAGAGAATACAGAAACAATGCATATCAACCGTTTGGATGATAAATAAGGAAACAGTATGGAGGGATCTACTGAAGTACACAAAAAATATTTTGAGGAAAAGAATAATGCGCTTTCGAGTAATTAACACCTAGGCATATGAAATGCTCACTGAATCATACGCGAATGTCTTTCCAGGAGTATGGTTCATTGCACAAGTATAACCCCTTTATCAAAAATATAGTCATCAAATGATTCTGCAAATTGGTGGATTATTGTGGATAGGCTCATTCCACAGGGTTGCAGAGAAAAAGAATGAGTTATAGGGTTGAATCTCATCATTGAGTTCAATTCTTGATGTTTTCGTAGGTATCCGAGGTTGTATTTGAGTTCCTCAAAACTCATATGCGAGCAGAAATAACTCTCGAATTGAACATGAATCCACACTGAAATCATATACAACTCGCAGACAAAGAAATCTCTAGCTAATAAGATGACATTAATTGATTTCCATGTGTACTGAATATCCCACAAAGTTACTGTTCAAACTAGAAATTCAGGAATATCCAAATAACAACTGGAGAAGAATTTCAAATGGAACGAAAAACATTCCGACAATTTGGAAATCGGCCTTGTGCCAAACTATATATGATGCAGCTGTTTTTTTTATCATGGCCATGAGAAAGAAATCTTATTAGAAAAATCTAAGCAGACTTTCGATATGTGAGTAACCGGTTCGAAACCAATAGAAAGTGTTTCAATATCTGAACTTCTTCATTAGAAATGTCTTCGCGTTCGGTGGGAATTCACATCACTCCACAAACTGTCCTTCAGAAGTCTACTCGTGATTGTAGTACAATACTTCGAGATGAAAAAAATAAATATCTTGGATTGAAATTCAAACAGAATATAATCTGGAGAATGCACATTGATGCAATGAACAAAAAACCAAGAACTATCATTCTGAAGTTCTATTTCCTGTCCGAAATTCTACAAGAATCTAATCTGATAATGATCTACTATGCTATTGTACATTCTGTCTTGAGCTACGGCATATCAATTCGAAGAGGCCTCTGTACGGAACCAACTCCGAAAAATTGAGAATAATACAAACATTCTTCATCAGACTCGTCCACAAAGTGTATCGTATAGTGTCAACAGAGCCAATTTCCAAAGAAACGAAAATACAAAACTGCACTCTATTGCACGTCCGCCTGTATGGCAGTACATGGATCCTACGAAATACTGGATCTGCGAGGGTATAACCACAGAGTACGAACTATAAAATACCCTTCGCACTCAAAAATCTCGCTGAAAAGTCATTCATCTACTTGAAATTATAAATCTACAACGATTTTCCTCCAACTCTGAAACAAGAATATCTCCACTTTTCAGGGAAACACCCCAATGATCACATTTCAGATTATACATATACGGAATGAGAGATACAATACTTGAGGAATATAGAAATCATCAAAGTGCCAAACATGTCGTTAAACGGAAATGATGTCTTTCGATAACTACCAATTTCCTTCTGGTTTCGGATCTTTTAGGATTTATTGCTCACGACAACCCCATTCACTGTTTGTTTTTTCTATTGTATGTTTCACTCTCTTAGGGTGTGTTTAATTTGATATCAACTAGATTCACACAAATCTGTACTACCTGGATCCAATGGATTCATTATTATTATTATTATCATTCGAATTCGAAGTGAAAAGTTGTGATATATCGTTCGAAAGGTCTTTTCATTCACTTCTCAAAAATGCTTTCAGGTTCATTGCAAAAATTGAGATGAGAAATGAAATGATATGGAATCCTAAGGTTGCCTAAAATCACTACAATGTCATAGTTTTTACTAAAGTATCTCATTGCATCTGGACATTGCTCGGATATTTTTGGACTACATCTGCTTTTCGTTTCTTTAGATGAAGATATACTATACAAGGATTCCTACCTTCTCGAAAAATTCATTCATGCGAACATTTTCTCAACCGAATTACTGACAGACTGAACAGAGTATTTCATTTCTGAGTATCTGAGAGTTGCATTTCGAACTCAGTGACATTGTGGGACGAATTCTCGATCTGATCACACTACCAATATATTGTAGTGATTATCCAACTCTTTATTTTTATTTCCAGAAACAAGAACAGAGAATTCCTGAAATCTAGGAAAATGAACATATCACCTCCTCGATTAACTTCCAGGCAGAATATATGGGAATATAATCGAGTCTGGTCACATTTGTAGCATACCCTCCATGAACACTCTCGAATACGGTGTCATATTTCATGAACCTATTCTACATGCCGGCGTAAAAATTCAACCTTACCTCGTATCCCTCGACGAAACTTCTTTGTGATTGCGGAAGCTTTAAATCGCGCCGCCTGAAACTTCCAAGGAAATTTCACTATCTCGGGCCATTATTTCTCCGTGTTCATATGAAATGGTCTCCTCTGGATCTTGCCCCGGCAATAATTTTCGGTAGCCGAAAGAAGTGCAGAGTGGTATGTATATCATGATGGAATTAGGCGGCGGAGGAACATTTTCGAATTTAATTCCGGCTGATATTATATCGTAAATGTCAGTAGGATGGGGAAGAGGCATTTTCTTGACTAATAGAGCTCAGGTGCGCGCGAGATGAGTGGAGTAATTTCGGGCATTTTTCATCGGGACTCGGATAACCGTGATGCCGTCTAACCGGTTGGTGGGAAATGGCCGTGTGAAATATCTGCTCGATTATTTCCACCTCAGGATCGGAAAGTGATACTCAGGAATGGAGGGGGTTTCACTGACGTCACTTTTTTTGTTTCATTGATCGGGTTGTTCTCTTAGAAATTGTTTTCTTCTCGATAACTTCTGAATTGCATTTGTGTATCTATTCCTCAGTCGATTCTAGTGATATATGCTATCCGATGCTATGAATACTGTTGTGAATGTAGTGATGATCAAAAATGTTATTGTTTGTAGTTGCGAATCTTCTGCCAAGAACAATTTTATTGTTGGAAGGACAAGAGAGTGAAATATGAAGCAGATAATAGCTACTTATGTCAGTTAGGAACCGCATCTTTCCATGTAACGATAGGATTTTGCTTCAATCATTTCGCCAGTCATTTGGACAATAATACGGTGACAAATGGAGTGGTGTCTAGAAGGAGTTGAGTATATGAAATAGTCATGATGGCACATTTTGAAAGACACAAAAGTCTGGAAGCCATCAAACACTATCGTCTCGGCACTCAGCTTTCATTCTGATCGAATCTGATATATTCATATCTCAATCAAGTGACAATCATTTTTGGCCAACTCTCGACTCATGATTTCGACGTGAATATCATTTGATGTTCTCATTCTTATCTGTAACTACGGGTTGTGAGATTGGGAAGGCAGATCACACAATTGCCAATATGATGATAGCAGGTGAATTAATTCCTAGTCGTGGAGTCGTCGATATCCATGCTGGGCATCACCACCACCATCTCTCTCTCTCTCTCTATCGCTCTCGCTCTCGCTCTCTCTCTCTCTCATGGGACGATCATGCGAGATTCATTGGAAGAACTGCTCAACGAAAAATTCCATTTCTGATCCGTGCTTCACAATAGGTACTCCATACCCCAACAACTGCTCATGATCTACGAAACCAAAATTCGACCCGTCCTGTCATACTGTTCACAAGTTTGGAGTTCAGCTCAACATACTCTGAAGCCCTCAGATTCAATCCACAAGAGATATATGTGCCTGAGTCGTTGATATTACACTCTTGAATTCATTGACCTCTCAAGAAGATCGTATAAAGGCGATTGATCCTCTTTTATGGACATTTCCACGGTTGTTGCTCAATGGTCTCATATATCATGCTCACAGGAGCGATTCCACCAAGAATAACTGAAAGAGTTCAGGCTGGTCCCTACATTATCGGGCTCGAGAACTGCCAAACTTTGGTCTCCATCATACACATCATTCATCAATAGAATTCCAAAATCGTGGAATCCTTTGCCTGGTGGAGTATCTCCTGATGTTAAATTCCGATACCTTCCTTCTCTCTTGCTGGCTTACACGATTTTTCTGGAACATTGAACGTTTTCATCTCGTTTTGTCAAAATATGGAATTATTCAAGGAATGAGAAAATATTCAAAATACTCATTGTCAGTATATGCGTCCTCCCTAATGAATGCATCTCCATAGTTTCTGTTCCATACCCTATCAATAAGGAAATTTGTAACGAATGGTTCGTTCAGCGATAACACATGAACAGGAGCGAAAATACCAGAGCCGTGTGGCAGTGAGTGTATCTATCTGACTGGAGACAATATTCGGATTCAGAATTCGAAAACTGATATAAGTAATCCATTAGGTATTTGAGAGAAAGCATGGAAATATTTGACAGACATTGTATAATCAATAGATGAACGCCATAATACAATCAACTCTAAACCGCAATAACTGAACTGAATTTCATAGAAGTCCAGAGCACCCAATCGAATTACGCGAAGAAGATAACACTCGGAGGATAACTGGAATTCCCTGGGAACTGAGCCAATCAGTTGTGAGAAATCAAAAAAATAATATGAGTCTCCATGGCAACTGAAACGAAAATCTGACAATTTTCAGTCTGACAGACGCATATGTTAGTGTATGCCAGATGCATCCATTCATGATTTTTGAGGAACTCTCATCTCCGATTTCAAATCAGGAATTTTCACAATGAAGCTGGTTGGCCTGAAATATGTCACTCACGTTATAGTAGACACACCGTATTCTAGTATAGCAGAACATTTCCGGACCATAGTACCGATGTGAAGTGAACTGTCATTCATTTCCTATTCATTTATTTATTCATTTAATGAAAATGAGATACAAACAGGCAGAGGCCCAAAACTGCATCCACTGGTTACACATAATACTCTGATGCTTACAATTTACAATGTTAATATCACAATAAAATCAAATATTCAATATCTGAAGATAAAACAAAATTAATTCCGAATTAAGATCGATCAAACACAAATATGATTTCTAATAAGTGTCCTGAACTGACTCAATGATGTACAATGTATATCTACGTTGCTACAATATTTATTAAAATTATCACTCATTCTACTCAATGGCGAGTTCAGTCCCAAATTGGTATGGCAAAAATTGACATTCAAAAATATTTTGAGTCTTGTGGGTCTTGACGGTACATGGAATGATATTACAGATAACAACATAGAAGAACTAAAATGATTCCAAATTATTTCATATATGAATAATAGATCTGACATAATTCTACGTTGCTCCAAGGTAATAAGTTCAAAAGAACGTCTGGTTTGGTTAATACTCTCTACAACAAATGAATTGTTCACTCTGAAGTTCAGAAATCTCACAAAATTATTTTGAACTCTCTCTAATCGAACTTTGTGGCTGATATAATATAAGGACTCCAAATGATACACAACATAATCGGCTATATACGTAGGCATAATAAAATGTTTTGATGGAATTTTGAGACTGAAAATATACGCAAGTTCTTTTAATAAAACCCAACATTCTATTGCATTTGTTAGTGACATAATCAATATGCACTGCAAAACTCAATTTGGAATCGAAAATAACTTCTTCAATATGAGATACTTCTTCCAAATGAGAAACAGTCGAATTGTAATCTAATGTAATAGGGTTCTGAGTCCTAGTAAAGCTCATACTGTAACATTTCCTTAAGTTCAAAAATAATCTATTATTTTTACAATATACGTCTAACCTATCGACATCGTTCTGGAGTTTCATACAATCGTCCAACGAAACAATTCTTGTGAAAAGTTTCAGATCATCGGCATACAATAAAAATTTTGAATCATGAAAGCATTGGTCGATGTCATTATAGAAAATGTACGATGATACTCTCAAATATTCCAATATCATTGAGGGATACCTCGCAAATCGTAGATTTCCATTTCATGGCACTGAGCAAACGATACATCATCATCATGTCTTATTCTCAGAGCCCCAACCGAACAATTTCAATTCAATGATGGGAATCGTATATTCACTGAGTTTTCCATCGAAATCCACCTCCCTTATGAATTATTACATTTTCAACGAACGAAAACGTAGAAGTGCTCTGTGACACGGACTCGGAAAATTAATAGCGATACGATCTTCAGCGCTGGTACGGGAAATCTATGAAAATCTTTTTACTGTGCTGGCGTGTAGAGGAAGAATGAAATATTGGTGGAATCGGAATAGTGTCGAAAGGTAGAGGTTACGGTCTGTCGTTTCCTTCGCCCTGCGCCATGAAAATGTTACCACTTGGTGAAAAAGTAGTTCGTCCAATGAATTCTACTGGAGTCATAGAAAGATATATTGAACACGGGAATTCATCTCGGAATGGCGTTTCAATAGATATTGCTTCAATATACGTGGTCCGACTTCAATAACTGCTAAACTGCAAAATGTGTAATGGCAAATGAAATTAGGTCTTTCCAAAATGCACGGAAGTATCATAGGCAACATATCCAAAACTCAAAATTCGCATTCCTACATAGGTTACGACATGTTTATAATTCATCAGACTCTACCGAAGAGAATGACAAACCAGTAAAGTTAGACTGGACCTGCATCTAAGTGATTTCATCTTCATCGTATACCATGGTAATAAATTCTCCTTCCTACCATCGCCACTTCGCAGATAAATATCTACAGAAATATCCAGCCACAAGAGTCAGATTCTACTGCTAATGTTCTAGTTGCGATCCCAAGGGGTTCTTAATGACAGAAACACAGAATTTTCCATCCACTCCTTGAGATTCCAGTTGGTGTGCTCTTCAAACATGGCCAGATTAACAGGTGAGAAGGCTCCAGGAACTGCGAGGAGGAAAAAGTGTTGAAGATGATGTTGATATTCATTCTCCATTGGCATCAAGTAGGTATGAAGGCTCCAGGAACTGCAGAAAGAATGACTGTTTGCCAATATTCATCTTTACTCCTTCTTCAACAAAAACTCTCAAGAATAACCTTGGACCGTAGTGGGCTTAGAATGTATACTCGACCCCTGATAGATTGTCACATTAACTCTCAACTGCTGCCGATGAAATAAATAATTCAACTACTTCTGAGTGGTCAGGATTACTCAAGTCTTATATTCGTTCCAATGATATCGAATTCGGTAACAAAACAGACTATTCATTTATTTCCATCTGAGATGAGTACGATTTTCATCAAACAAAATCAGTTCGAACAGTTTGGACAAATTTTGAATGCACAGTAGCAGACATACCAGGGATGAGTTACATCTTGCATTCACGAGATGTTCCACAGGCTGCAGATGCAGCTGATACTTGAATCTGTGTTTGAACAATGAACGCAGCATAATCGTATCGGCCACCGTCTTGTTCTGCGTGAAGTAGAATGATTGGCGCATTTTTTATCGAGATCATCAACACCTGCTTTTGTTCCATCATAAGACTCTATGATGCATGATTGACAGCAATATCGCTGCTTCATTCTTCTTTGGAACCAATGGTACCAGCGATATCTCCGGAGAAAAAAACAGTTGGAGTTGGCTTGAATCGTCTTCTGGCTACTTTGCGTCTTTCGAACAAGCAATATTCAGCTTGCATCTGATGACTTTTTCTTTTCGTGGGTTCACAAATGATATCAATGATCTTCGGACTTCTCATAAGATTCCAAGCATCTTCTGAGGATTTTGGTGGACTAGACCCCAGTTTCCAATCAAATCATATAAACTTCTCATGATGTTATGAGCTCTAGCCATTAGACACTTAGTGAAACGCAATCTTCTCCAGAATCTCTATAATCTGCCGCTCCTAAGATTCGTCCTAGTTTTGTTCATCCTTGACTGTTTCTCTGAAATTTCCAACTTGGATTTCATTCATTTTTCAGCTTTTCATGGGATTTGATCTCCTCGTTTCTAAAAATAGAGTAGAAGTTATTCAAAATTATTTCAATATATTTGTAGTAAGGACAGATTTGGGATCTGCCCCAAAATGTCACTGCGCTTGAAATTAATTCTTTAGATACCTAAAAGAAAAATTCTCTATCGGTCAGTGACACCTTGTTCCTGAAAAAATTTGAAAATACAAATTTATTCATTGAGAATAAAACCTAATTGGATTTCATTGTTGTGCGATCCATCAATTATTTCATCGTCACCTCCCCAAAGCTCATCACATTCTATCAGTTCCTCCAACTCCTCGCATGTTTCATTAAGAGGACAACGACATACATGTATTCAGGTGTAATGTGGCTTACAGACACAATCAACTACAATTTGCACATACACAAATAATCAGAGCACAACTACTATCCATGGGTCACTTTGATCAAGTAACGTCTATATGAACAATATCGACGTGCAACTCAGAATATTTGTTAAAAAGACATGCAAGAGAAAGTCAAGAAATCTTGGTGGAGTGGCGTACAATTATCCGGAGGTTATTTCAATTTCAATTCCATCGGCGGTCAATTTGATGTGATGTTGAGGGTTTTGAGGTGGGTGGATATATATTAGGTGAATATTTGTTCGATCGGTCTTCTTACGTCCGAAATTCTGACAAGAATAACGACAATTTCATAATAGGCTAGAGAGTCTGAATATGTTTGGGTCAGCTTCGATGGTGCATGATACTTTTTCTATAGATGACAATATACAATTGATCAAAGATCAGAAGATTTGTTCTGACGTAAATTGTATGGAGCAGACGTATTACATGTTGTTGAATACTAAGAAAGATACTCACGTTATTGTGACAACTTGCGATCTGTATTATTGTATTTTAAAGCCAGAATGTCATTGTCAGAAGAAGTGATGAGGATAGATGACACGTACCGGGGGTAAACAAGTAATAAGAACAAACTGCATCGATCTATTTCTCCAAGGAATTTATAAGCATTCCATTCGAAAGAGGTCTATACACTCAGTATGTAACATCACACTCGCGAATTCACTGACATTTTCGGAAAATTGTTCAGAAAATCGATATTTTGGTGGTTAGTGCTCAATGGAAATCGCGTCTATCAAGCCACCAGGAACGATGACAGATAGACAACTAGACATACTGAGTTTTTCCTCACGTTGCCAGACTCGAGACCTAGTGAGGTCTTCTTGCTGAAACTCACGACCTCCAAACTTCGGAGAAGAATTCCAACTCCCAACATTCCACCGCTGATTCACATGGTTTCCCTCGAACGTAATCGAGTTGAAATACTAATGGATTGAAATAATAGAGAATGATACGATGGTTATTGTTATTGAATGTTGATGGCACTTGACATACTACCTACCTCTTTTCCATTCCTTCATGAGACATAATCTATCGACATATATATCGATGCTTTCAGTAGGTCAGATAAAATCGATCTAGGAATTCATTATCAATTTTCATGTTTGTAATAAACAAGAGTGAGCATCTGTTCCGAATATTCAATCTTTGATAATCATGAAATAATCACTCTCAATACCACTTTTTCCACCAAACTTCAACGTGGAATACTTCAATCCAGTCTCTCGGATAATTCCTAGATTGAATTAATTCCAGAAGAGGGCGAAGGGAACGGTGAAACATATTTTATAGGTGGCCATTACCTACGTCAAGCCGCCTCAATTACATCAACAAGAATAATTAGCTCATTTGTAATTAACAAACAGCGAAATGTAACACATTCCACCTCTGCTTTATAACTCCGAATTCAGACACGAAAATGAGTTTTGCAGAACTCGTATGCGAAGCCATATTTTCTTCTGACGGTCAGCAATTCATTCCTACAGTAATTGATATCGCCGAGCTTTTTGCTACAGTGAAATTTAATAGGCTTCATCTAAAAGTGGATTTTTTTTCATTTCTGTAATGAGAATAATTCCCATGAATGATTATGATGAAAGAAACTCAGTTCCATTCATCAGGAGCTCAGGAGTGAGATTGGAAAGGTGCTTTGCCTTCAAGAATATTTTATGCTCTCCGAAGCTCATGAAATGCTAGTTTGTGAAATCGACGGGATTCATTTTCTACTGAGATGAGGTAGTCGAAAATGGCAACAAGGTTTTTGTTTGATTTCGAATAAACTCATCATATATTTCCATGGATACATAATGGAAGAATGTTATTACATCTATTGGTTGACAGAATCGATAAATACTGTATGCAAGTCAGTCGAGGTATATTCATTATACCAGACTTTTCCTGGAATTCATCTCTTTGTTTCTAAGAATAGAAATTGGAATCATAATAATTATTTCGATAAATTTGTAGTGAGAACACATTTATGATCTGCCCCAAAATGTTACTGCGCTTGGAATTTAACTATTGAATTTTTAATTTACCATCTTCATATTCAGTTTTGGGAAGTGAATGTCATGTTCTATCAATATAATCTGAACAGCAAGCAATATCACTGTCTCCGTTCAGAAGAATGCGATCAGAATCTCCATTTTGTTTGTAATCTCCTTCTCCTATGATCTTGATTTCACTACAATTGGTTATATATTTTTTTTAACTGTGGACAACACGAAAGGGAAACCTATGATGTTCGAGGAACAAAGGTGTTAGCCAGCGGTTGGAATTTTGGGAAAGAAGGAAGGTGTTGGAATTTTTCTTAGAAGTTTGGAGGTTGTTAGCATCAGGAAAGACTTCACTAGGCAAAGAATTCCACAACTTTGCCGTTCTATTGATGAATGATGCTTGGTATAGCGATGTTCGACAGGTCTCGAGCCTGACAGTGTAGGGGTGACCAGCTTGAGCTCGTCTGGTTTGTCTACTAAGAATAGCGCGAGGTGACATAATAGATGATATTTCCGTTGAGCACCGACCGTGGAAGTACCTATGAAAAAGGCAAAGATCGCCGACCTTTCTACGATGATCTAGAGAGGTCAATGATTTGGTGAGTGTTGTGTCATCGACTGGGCGAATAGCTCTCTTCTGAATTGAATCTAAGAGCTTTAGCGTATGTTTGGGGGCTGAGCTCCAAACATGTGAACAGTACTCCAGAACAGGTCGAATTTGTGCTTTGTAGATCATAAGCAGCTGCTGGGATGTGGAGTATCTCTTCGCACGGAATAGAAAACCAAGTTTTTGTGAAGCAGTTTTTGCAATGGACCTCACATGATCGTCCCATGAGAGAGCACTGTTGGTGGTGACACCCAGCATGGATATTGACGACTTAATAGGAACAGTGGTACCCGACATTATCAAATTGGGCATTGTGTGATCAGCCTTCTTGGTGAACATACAAGCTTGAGTTTTAGTTGCATTGAACTGTACTAGATTCTCAGATCCCCATTTCAGAATTCTTGTCAGATCCTCATTCAAAGCATCAACCTGTATTCGCCGTGCACCTCTGGTCTCGTTGGATGATATAGGGGCTCTAGAGGAAAAGGCGGAATGAAGTGTACTATCATCCGCAAAGCTATGAATTGGGCTGTTGTTGTTGTTGTTTATATTCAGTAATGATACGTTCAGCTTATTTCGTTTCGTCGGTATATCTTCTTCCCATTGTTCTCATGTTTCACCTGTACAGTACTTTCCACGAATATATGGTTCACTATTCGATGATTGTTCTTCATTTCTTGGGTTTCCAAGAGATATTATCAATCTCACCACATTTTCACTCCTTCTGAATTTGTCACCAACACGTGTAATTCCTTCTGATATTCCGGGAATGTATGTGACTATGTTCTTATGCTAATCATCAGCGTTGGTTGTCTTCGTTGTTGTGTGATATGTTCGTTTTCAATTTGTTGGAATGTTTTGGATGAGAGTTCAATTATAGTTGATGTGATTGATTTCGCTATTGAAAATCTGGTGATCAGATGATATTGTACTTTGATTTCATACTTCTGTTATGATTTGATTGTGAGTTGAGGTATATTTTGGTATGTGTATTTTTGCTATGAATACTTGTTAGTTCATTCATTCTACAATTCATGTAATCATTGATAGGTATGCAAACAGGCGCAGCCCGGATAATGCATTCAAGAAATGCGTACAGAAGTTCATAATCCAACTGAAATCGAATCTAACCTGAGATTTATTTTTTTACAAGAATGTTGATTAAACATGAGAACAAATTGAGTCAGTTGCGAGTAGAAAATGAATATTCACCTAGTATAGTATATCGCATCTGAATCGATTGATGATTTTGAAACTATAGGAAGATGAATAGAAAATATCCTCATCCAAAAATGAACTGCTGTTCGCACATCATATCCTTCGTCACTTTCAGCCTCAATGAGCCTATAATAAGCTCAATTCTAACCCTATTTGCCACTATTCACTATAAGATTGGGATATTGTTTATTGGAATACTTTTTGGTTGTCGGTTAGATGATATTTGGTTGGAGGAATATTCAGGAGCTGTCGAGACATGACCATACGCGCTGGATAATATCTGAATTCCTGAATAATGCCTTGATTATCTAGCTATGCACCTCATTATGTCCTTGTCTGTTCCATGGATCTCATGTGAGTACATGTAGTTGCGCAATGAGCATACGCCACATTCCAAATAATATTCCATTCAACAATGACTTCTAACGTTGAAACGATTCAATATTATTCAGATTATTCTTCTGGTGATTGAGAGAATGATCCAAGATCTGCACAGTGCATGTTCGATCGCTTACAACATTATCATCAAGAGGAGTCGAAACGGAGTCATCGTGAGACATGCATGCATTCTCGATAAATTAATGTCGGATTGAATGATATCTTATCAGCGTCTCGATCCCTCAGGAGTGGTTCAGAGTCCACCATTAGAAAACTCTCCTCAGCCCACACTCATTGGACGTTGGATTCCGAAGTCAAAGAAGCTTTTGATGAAGAGAAGCAATATGAATCATAATGAATGTAAAGGTATCTAACATATCGATTCACTACGATCCATCCATCTATAAACTGCTTTTGTTTCATTTTTTTTCGCTGGATGAGTACTGTCTATTCTCTGTTCCTAATTCTACCGGAAACTCAATCCCTCCTTCGACGAAACTTCCATTCCTTTGATTGCTTGAGGATTCAAGAAACGTGGAAGTGAACAGTTGATTTCCTGATGGAAAAAAGGGTTGAATTTTAGATGATCTAATCATCGTTGAAACATAAATCATTCGTTGGTGAGGAAATACAAAGAAAATAATATCAAGCTCTCGTAGGCTGATTCGAAGCAACTAGAGGCAAGGTGTCATGAATTGAGTCAACCAGTTTGATTTCCCAGTTTCGAAAACTTCATTAATGAATTATTCATAGTGTCGAGATGACTTTTTCGTTCTGTTTCAATTCCATTCATCCGCTGGAATGAGGAAAATCTTGCTTCAGTGATTTCAAGTGGCGACTGTGATTTTTTAGCGATTTCCATTGATGCTACTTGTATTCCATTGGGATGCACGCAGCTTCGAATTGGGTGCATTAAGTTTCGCACGAGCTCAATGAGGTCAGTGCAATCCAAACATGGCGGAATATTCAAATATCTAGAAAGGCCAAATGATGTTGATGAACGAAGAGAACCCTGAATCATTATTCGAATAGCATAGATAGACTGTTCACCTACTTGTCAGTCTGAATAGTTGATTTTCTTCATTCTTCGTGATAGCTGAAGTACCAATTCAATCAATAATTTGAAATGCCAGCCCATAGGTCGCTCCGATTGCTCAATGAAATTTTTGGTAATCATGTACTTATCATGCGATGGGATCATTTTTCTCGGTACTTACGTATTTCGACCTTAGGAACTGAATTCCACAATCAAAACGTGCGCGAAATATTCCAAGAAAAAGTGTGAAAATTACCCTTCTTGTTTCGGCCTGTTTTGGGTAGGCACCATAGCCATTCAAAGTTTCATTTTCCACATAAGATACTCTTTATATCTTCCTCATACATTCTAGGAGCTGAAAAGAAGGAGAAACATCCTCTAAGAAGTTCAATTCATCGTCTTTAGCATCTTTGATAAATCCTTCTGTCATATGGACGGCGCTGGCAAATGTGCATCTGTGATATTTTGACTCACAGAACTAGTGATTTTGACGTAGATTCTCATGATGCTAAAGAACGTTGTGTTAGAAACAGGATATAACACCGCACCACCCTATATTGCGATACCTTCTGATTCTATGAGTAAGACGTGACTCAGGTGGTTACGTTACATGGAGAATAAGGAGAACAGTTGGAGAAAATAGATTATTAATCGTTCAACTTTTGTAGAGCACACATCGTGAATAAATCGTTAAACTTTGGATAGTGTTCAAATAACCATAGTCTTATAGTTGATTCAACTAATTCGAGGATGTTTTGCCTTCTTTTCGACTTCTTGAATGTTCGAGGAAGGTATAAAAAGTATCCTGTGTGAGAACAGAAACTCCATGCCTACCCAAAACCAGCCGAAAAGAGAAGGTTAATTTTCATACTTTTTCCTGGAATAGTTCGAAAAATATAAGTTTGCGCACGTTTTCATGGTGAAATTCGGGTTCCTGACGACGAAAGACGTAAGTACCAAGAAAAAAAAATCGAAAAAAAAAAACCCATCGCATGATGAGTGCAAAATTACCGAATTTTTTCCTTCATATTTCGTTTTCCATAGGTCATGCATAAATTCATATTCCTTTGGAAACTGGGGCGGTGTCATTCACTGCCGGTTCAATGTAATATGATGCCTGACGCTTATGACAGGTGTGCTGCCCTCGATACTCGAGAATTTTGTTGTTTCATGGATTTTCTCAATATCAATTTCCATTTCAATTTCAATATACTATGGATATACTATACCTCCTTCTCTCCCAACCCCACCACTGGCTAACACGATGAACCTCGAAATTCATAGGTTGTTCTTTCGTGTTGTCAATCGATGAAGAAGAACGAAATGACTAATTTCAACATGCATATTCATTCTTCCGTTCAATGCCGACATAGTCGTCTTAAAAGTTTGGTTACAACATGAGATGTTGCTCATCCAACACCATCTAACGGCAGAAGATCTTAGGTAGGATTTTGAGGAAATACCAAAAACCTGTGATTTTTTGGTCATCTACCATTCTTTCCACCCTCTACGCTGTACGTGTAACAGATGAGCTACTGGGTAGTTGAACTCACGTGGTTCTTCTCATTCAGCGAATGTCTCATCAGATTCCTCTCGCGATAGAGTTGAAGAACCTGACAGGATGAGCTGTTCAGTTTCTTCAGAATGAAGATACTTCGCATCGTTACGTCTGATGAAAGAGTAGTGGGGATTGTTCTCGAGGAGCTCCACTTCCTCTATTATTGAAACCGCCTCCGAACGAAGAACGTTCTTCTTCAATAACTGAAGTTTTGGAGGCATCCAGGTGATGGATAATGAGTCTCCATTGGGAGATCTGGAGTGAGTGGAAAGCTTCTCGTTTGGTGTAGCATTAGTCGGCGTGCACTCAGAAGTGAGCATACACAGTGCAGCGCATCCATCAGTTCTCTATAGGCAGATTCTTGGACTGGAGACTGAGTTGAATGGTACGCCAGAGAGTTCCGTTGAGACGATCCACTTCACTATCTCCTTGTGGGTTGTGAGGAGTCGTCCTAGAAGGAAGTATGATCGAGTTATTCAATGAAGTTTTGAACCCTTCGGATAATAATGAAGTATCTATATCGCTGTGTATATACAATGGTTGTCCAAAAGTGATCAATTCTCATCAATATGAATCTGTTTCCTGTGTTTGAAGGGTCCCTTGGAATCTTCGTTCATAAGTTCACATAGTGAAGTTGCTTTCATCAAGTGCTCCCCAACTTTAATGAACCATGGCTCCATTTCGGAGCATATTGGGCTTGAAGCAGTCATTTCTTTGACATCGTTAGCTGCGTAGGAGAGTTTCTTGAGCCATATCCATCAGGACATCCTGGTGGCACCTGGATGACGATGTGCATTGTGCAGTTCTTTGAGCTTGTTCGTATTCATGTAGCTGCAAACTCGAGATGAGGTGTCAGCACCAGTGTTTTCTGGGCCTGATCGGTATATGATATCGAACTCATATCATGATAGTTCCTATCTCCAGCGTGATATCTTTTCGTTTCTATTTCACTAACATGACTTCGGTTCAGCATGTACACTAATCAATGTCGATCGGTTATCAAAAAGGAAGTATTTTCCTATCGAAAATATTCACTATTTCTTCAAGCTTTCTACCTTCTGATTGTTGACGTTCTGAGCATGATGACGTGAGAACAAAACAAGCACCGTAACGCCAATACTGAGACTGGATAGCTGCTATTTCTTCTTCAGAAGCTCCATTTGCAACTGTGATTATTTCATTATCATCGATTCCTATGAGAATGGTTTATAACAGACTTCAGTACTTCCAAACATCTCCGAGCGTTGATCGACAATGGAAATTTAGGAATGTAAGTGAGAGGTTTCATCTGATCAAAAAACCTCTCCACTCATTTCGAATAGTGAGCAAACAGTCCCAAAGTTTCTCTCAGTTCACCTGTGTTACTTGGAGCTGGGAGTTCTTGCAGAGAAAACGCATTTTTTTCCTTCAAGAGTAAGGTTGTATTTCTTGCTGTAGATGCTTTGGGGTTACAGTAATGTAATTTGGGGACAGGTACCTAGCGATGAGGCCGATTTGAGGTCGATTCGGCTGCAGTATTCAAATTCTTACACATTGTTATATCGTCTCGATATGCGGTTCAGGCATCTAATTCAGTGGATTCATTAATAGTCATGGAATAGTCTGTAACTAAACGTGCTCGGTATGATTCACCACCAGTCATCGAGACTTGTGCTCGCCAATGTCAGGAGCTGGGTTCAATCACTCTGTTTTCAAGTTATTTTGAAAGTCCAGTTTGATAAAGTTTTCGTCAGCAATACTATAGCGTCCACTATTGACGGCGATAGGTTAGTGAGAAGTGAGGATGGCGAGACTGAAGCTTCACACCACATTGCATATTACCAAGGGTTTCACCGAGGGTATCACCAATTTGAATTCATGATTCTTCAATAAGTCATGGCCCACGATAAAATCAACGCTAAGGTCATCCATGATGAGAAGGACGCATTGTTCATTATTCATGGTGATTGTTGCGAACCCCTTCAACTGATGAAACATGCTTGAGGAATGTAAGATTAACAGTTTGTCAACGAGGTTATTGATGTACCTTCATCGAACGAAGCTACCGGTATCGATGAGTGCTTCAACTTTGTATTCGTTCACCGTGATTGGAAGAGTCGACTTCTTAGCTTGATGGAGAGGCAGCGGAAAGGCGCCAGCCCAAGACTGTCAAGTGGGTTGAGAGGATACCGTTGCTACATTCCAAGATTCACATACAGTGTGGAAGAGAGTCGAGTTGACTCGCCAGGAAATTTTTGCTCTGTCACACTCATTGGACATATTCGTAACCTATTCTCAAATATCTCCGTACTTTACCGGAATAAACCTATCAAACCTGGTATTGTTGAGCTCGTAATGAAAATTTCTATCCGAATATGGAATAAAATTCAGGAGTTTCTATCAAAGAAAAGTGTAAGATTTACTTTTACTCTAATATGTATCATCCTGTATGTTTCTGATATCACTGGAAGAATGCGTCGTCAAAAAACAAAATCGACGTGTCCGAGATTTTTTCGCAAATATTCTCTGCAAGGGGAATATCGGATTCATTTCATATGGCTGGTCCACACTGTATACTTGCGAAGTGACCTTTCTTTGAAAGAAGTTGGCACACAGCGTTCTTGGCCGAACATTCGAATCGAACATTGGATTTTGAATTGAACAATTGAATTTTGAATCGAAATTGGTCGAGAGTGAGTTATGAGTTCTCTAGGAGATGTTCTTGCATCTTCCTCGATTGGACGCCTGAAATCAAGGCACAACGAATTGCTTGGTGCTCATGTTCTTCAGCGGTAACCGCCAAAAGTAACCGCAACGTTCTAGCGAAGTTGGGAATCTGAACTTTGTCTTAGATTCGACAACACGTAACGAGCCAGTATCGTGTTTTAGATAACCTACATAGATACCTCCCAGTATGTTCAGAGCTCATTCTTGAGACGTGCATGTTTTGATGTGCTTGAATAGCGTAGCTCACAAGTGGGTTACTAGAAGTTTCAACTTCAACGAGGATTTCCAATAAACCAATGTCAAATCCGCATCCGAATCATTGGATTCCACATCAAACATATCGGGCCGTAGATATTTCGACATCAATGAACCAGTAAAGGGATGAATCTTCTCTGGAGATATTGGTTTCTTGATTCAGTTAATTGAATTGATACGGTAATGAGCAAATTATCAATGGCGAACTTGGCTTTGATAAATTGAAAACGTTCAACGTGGTATCACATCTCAGTGAAATATCTCTAACAAGACAATACAAAAAGTCACCAGTGGTAAGCCATGATTCTTATTATAGACAGGCCTTTTCGGAAACTGAACTGGAGTCAATTCAATTACTGAGTCCTATGTTTATCGAACTCCTCTTGTAATATGAGAATGCATATTAAAAATATGGATAGGGGAGTGAATTGTTTCCGCGTTACTCGGATAATTGGAAAACTTCCTCAACTCAAGCTTGTATGTTCACAAAGAAGGCTGATCACACAATGCCCAATTTGATGATGTCGGGTACCACTGTTCCTATGAGGTCGTCAATATTCCTGCTGGGTGTCACCACCAACAGTGCTCTCTCATGGGACGATCATGTGAGGTCCATTGTGAAAACTGCTTCACAAAAACTTGGTTTTCTATTCCGTGCGAAGAGATACTTCACATCCCAGCAACTGCTTATGATCTACAAAGCACAAATTCGACCTGTCCTGGAGTACTGTTCACATGTTTGGAGCTCAGCCCCCAAACATACGCTAAAGCTCTTAGATTCAATTCAGAAGAGAGCTATCCGCCTAGTCAATGATACTACACTCACCAAATCATTGACCTCTCTAGATCATCGTAGAAAGGTCGGCGATCTATGCCTTTTTTATAGGTACTTTCACGGTCGGTGCTCAACGGAAATATCATCTATTATGCCACCACGCGCGATTCCTAGTACACAAACCAGACGAGCTCAAGCTGGTTACTCCTACACTGTCAGACTCGGGACCTGTCGAACATCGCTATACCAAGCATCATTCATCAATAGAACGGCAAAGTTATGGAATTTTTTGCCTAGTGAAGTCTTTCCTGATGCTAACAACCTCCAAACTTTCAAGAAGAATTCCAACACCTTCCTTCTCTCTTAAAATTCCACCGCTGGCTAACATGATGTTCCTCCAACATTATAGGTTTCCCTTTCGTGTTGTCCACAGATGAAAAAAAAAGACAGGTCTGATTTTATTTCCAACCTATACATACATACGATCTATGGTTGAGTCTCAGAAAAATCATTCTCTCATCATCATCAGTGATCACACAAAATCAGGCACGAAAAAACGGATTTCAGAAAGGAGCACTCCTTTTGTTTCCATTCAATAATCGATGTGATAATTTGCTGGTTTCAATTTGATGAGAAACTGATTTCGAAATGGTTTCATTTGGAGAATTCCCAACCACCAACAGGAATATGCAGGGTGTTTTGTTTGGAATAATCAACTTGCAGTGACTTTTTCGAACGAAAGAAATATCTGTATTTTTTACCACTTTGTATTGAAGTAACAGAGATGAGGCTGCTTTATGGAAAGCCCCCAAGTATCCCCTAACTCTAAATCAAATTCTGATATTATAATGTTTCTCAACTCAGAGATATCAATATTCTCAGAGATCAGAAGAAAAAAAATTAAGTTGATTTCCATTCCGAAAACGTTGTTGGGAAATTGTTGGATATTCTGGAAATATTAGTATATACAGGGTGTTCTATTCCAAATATCGAAGTTGCTACTACTTTCTACCCGAAGAAAATAGTTCAGTTGGGTAGAGACATCAAATTCCAAAAGTGATTCGTTGACTGGTTCACCAGGAACGTCTGATGTGCTATCCGCCGTGAATCAGCCTGTATATCTATCTACTTGCCAAGAGCTACAATGGAAATTGTAGGATTTCACCAACCCAACATCATTTATGATTCCTTTCTGAACTTCGGATGGTAATTTTCCTGTGATGGTTTTCTATGCCATCTTGTCTGATATTGGCTAGTGAACGTAATTAGTAACTACAGCAACTCCTCTGATCATAATGAGATTCTCTGTGGTCGACCGACTTCATGCTTTGCTCTCCTTCATGATAACGTAACTGGGAACCTTCGAATGCAACCAGCCTCATAATTGATAGCAATTCAAATCTTTGCTCTCGGCAAATTGAGTTCATGCCGTTATAATATAAAATCCAGAACAAGTTCGTTGGCTCACAAAGCGTAAACTGGAGTTTCGTCAACCATCGTTCGACATATACAAATCCTATATCAATGAATCATTATACAATTCATCTCAGATATCAAAATTTCCTATTCCATGATCTATGGGATGACAACTTATTCGAGTTTTTCTATTTTTTCTAACTGTTCCTCCTAGGGATATAGGGGCAAATTTGGAAATTTCTCGTGGAATGAGCGAGAAACTTCCAATTGTTATCTCCATAACCAATCATTTGTAGAATGGTTATTTTGTGCATTTCTGTTGAATGAACTATTTCCTGATATCATTACGTACAGTTAACGGAATTGAAGCGACAATAGCACTGACACTGATCACTACTGTCATGCAGACAGACAACAAGTTGCTAAGGCTATGAGTTTCATAAGCAAATGAACAAAACTGTTTTTGTATTTTTCTTTCATTTCATATCAGTGAAAAATAAGGCAATAATGGTTTTTGCTCACTTTCTCAATATTGAGAGCTAAATGGGAAATAAGTATCTAGTGCAATGTAGCAAATTATTGAAATGAAATAATTTTCTCTTTTCAATGTTAATTTTTGTAATACATCTGAAAACACTCAATATTTCCTAAACAGTTGAAGATAGGTATGGGACATTGCAAATGAATTATGTCTAGAATTTTCTGAAGAATTCAAGAAACTGATGATATACAGGGGGTCGTATTCAAAATAAGAAAGTTGGTATCGGCCACTGTCACATGACACATCCTATATATTCATTCCTCCTTGAAAAATTGCGCAGCTGAAAATACAAATCGCCGTGTCCAAGCGTTTTTCCCAACACGATCTCATTCATTCGTTATCGAATTTATTCCATTTGGCTGTTCCACACTGTATGTATTATTAACTATATGGATACCATCCATTGTTTTCTTGATGCGATAGAGGAAAGCCGGAACGGAAGAACATCAGTGCGATCACAGCAGAAAAATATGTGCATGCACGGATTTGACGCTTGTCGGATGTCGTTCCTCATTTTTGACCGGCGCATGCGCACATATGAGTTGCGAACCGCTGTCATTTGTTATTTCTATCTTCCGTTACCATTTTCTTGTCATAAATATTTTATGAGATAAATGATGATATATTGCAGTAATGAACTGAACGTTTATCATAGGGTCATTATAATATTCCTAACGAAGTAGAGGATAATACTAAAGGCACTATAGTTTCTCCACTCATCAACCTACCTTCGAATGATATTTAATTATTCTTAGAAATTCATAAACAATGTTTTTTTTTTCATTCCCCAGCTTTTTGTGGGATTTTCTCTCCTCGTTTCTGAAAAATGAAGTAGAAGTTATTGAGAATCATTTCAATATATTTGTAATAGGGACAGATTTTGCGATCTGCCCCAAAATGTCACTGCGCTTGAGATTAAACCTTTGGATACCTAAAAGAGAAATTCTCTATTTGCCAGTGACACCTTGTTTTTGGGAAATTTTGTGAATACAATTATATTTAATGAGAATGAAACCTCTACTTATCTTTGAGGACGTTTCGGGAACGAATCTGCTCCCGTTCTCAACACAATTAACATATTTTTTTCAGTGTCAGAACTGACTGCACATTGAAAAATAGTTAATATGTTTTTTTCATCATAAAAAAAATCAGAGCAATACTGTCAAATTCATGGAAAGAATTTGAGTAGAACAATTCAAGGCTTCATACCAGAGGAAAATATCAAATAAGAAATTTACCGTTAACAAACAACAACAAACGGACTTAGATACAATCTATGCAAGAATGATTTCGAAATAGGCCCAAGACAAGAAAACTGAGGTGAAACCCACCGTTTTGTAGGCTTTGAGGCTTCATTGAAACAAATTGTTAGATGTATTTCGGAAAAGAACACCATGTTCATGGACTGTTGACTGTTCATTAATTTTAGTCGTGACAAAATCGTCGAAATCTATTATATCTAAGAGAACACATGCGAATGGGCACCGAAACAACGATGGTTTTCTATTCTTCGACTCGGTGTATTTCTACAACTATATCACTGCAAAAATTCATTGAAAGGATTCTTCCAAAGCTGGCTGAGTATTACCTGAATGTACTATCCTTTCTACTGAATTTTGAGAACTTCTGCGATCGAATTTCTCGAGTAACGTCATACCGACTAACCTAATGCGTGTGGATTCAGTCCCCAGTTGGTTACGGATTGCTCCATGTGCAGCTATTATACCTTGAAGTATCGCCCCATGCCAGTTCACATTATATCGTGAATGATAATAGATTTCATTGTCAATCATATCATAAATATTCAGCTTGACAGCTGTGAATGTTGTCTCACATGTATCCTGGATATCTACAGATGATAAATTTTTGATTCTCGAGGGATAAGGATGCAGACACAATAGATTTCCTAGGTGACAATCTGAGAACGACGATCGAGTCAGTTCTGAAGCAAGAGTGAGTGTGGACTTATGCAGCCACATTCGACAATTATCAAGTAACATTTATCAATTAAGAATCAGCATGTTAGAAGTACTGAAAAAATTACTATTGATGCAGATGAAATCAACGAGTAGAAATAAATGATACTCATAGACGCACAAGTCAGCCCCGAGCCTTCGAATTTATTATTTTCTCCAACGTAAATCGAACGAGATCGACTAAGCAAAGTATCATCCAGATATGTTTCATAAAATGATTTTCTACCCTTGATAAACCTATGGAAGTAACGTTGGATTCATCATCTCTCAGACAAGGTCTGTCCAATCACAAAGTTTCTTTACCAGTCTCAGAACAGTCTCGGTCATCTGCGTATTAAACGCGCACTAGAAAAAAACCTGGTTCAATCGAAGTGAAAAGTTGATATTTCGCCATCAAATTATCTGTTACTTGTTGATTGATGATTGTTAATTGTCTGCATAAGCACAGGCTTTGAAAACAAGAAGTTTGACTTATAATTAATGATTCTCAATTGATAAATATCGCTTGATGATTGTTGAATGTGGCTGCATGAATCCACATTAGGCGAGTATTTGGTATCGTATTCCACAATGTCATCATTATCATCATCATATACTCCACATCTGTAATCTCACATAGTCCGAATCGATAAAGATCTACACAGTGCACTATCTACTTCATTTTCCTCTCGATCAAGATCGAAAATGTTCGTACAATGGATCCCATCTTAACAGTTTCGCGAAGTGACAAGGCATACTACTCACAAAGCGGCCTCATATATACAATGAAACTTCCCGAAACTTTGTAACGATACTTTTCCAACTCATACGAAAGAATCTTTCCGTGAGTTCATCGAACAATTCGACATAAATTCAGGAATTTTTGTTATCTGGAAGCGTCACAAAGAAACTATTATGAACGAAAATCACAGCCCATTCGTCACATTGTGATTTATTTTCCAGTAACGGTTTCCTCTATTCCTGATTACATCCAGTGACGCAGATGCTGTATAGAATTGATAGCCAGAGATAGTGGAGCATTGAGAAAGAAATGAAAAGATATTGAGTTGATGAGAAATGAAGAATAGTAGGTACATTCTTCAATGAGCGTAAAATGATTATCATCAATTAATAATAATTAAGCCATTATTCTCGAGAATGAGAATTTCGAATCGTAGGCTCAATAGGAGGCATAATGAGAGGGATCATATCTCACAAAGATTTGGTCAAAATGAAAAGAAATCCTGTATCTCAATCATTAATGAGTTAAAATATCATTCATCATATCATTCCGAATCACCAAAGTGAACTTTCTACCTACAGTTATTCTTCATTCACTCAATTCTGAACCATCCTGTTTGATATGAAGAAAGAATGAATCATAACGAGAGTCAAAACAGGGTCCGACAGAATATGTCGAGGAGCTGGCGCGCTGAGCTGAAGGATATATTCGAAATTTTGTGTATCTGCACATCATGTTCTTGACCGACACTTTTTTGACCTCATCTATCTCACATACCATTGCAAATTCCATCATTGAACATACAGGGTGTTCCGTTGATCATGTTACAAACTTCTAGGGTAGATAAAACACACGAAAATAAGAAAAAAAGTTCATGTGAACATGGGTCCGAAAACGCTTCTTCAGGGAGTTAGGGCCCTTCGAAGATGACCTCCAAAAACTACTTTTCGTTTTATAGCTTCGGTACTACTGCAGCTATTGCAACCAATTCCGGGACATGAAATCCAGTTCGTATAGGTTCATCAATTTGAGCCTTCCGGATTTTGTCAGCTTTAATCAGGGGCGTACAAACCAGGGGGGTATTTGCTCAAATTTGACCCTACTTCTCTTAGGCTTCAATTTCTTACCATTTTTATATCTGATTATGATTCTCCAATGCCTATTACATAAAAAAGGTACTCTTGTAAAAATCGCTATCTGTCACCGTTTCCTCCGAAAATGGCTAAATCCAATCAATAATAAATTATTGGTCTTATACCAATTATTACGTTGAAATATGAGAATGAGGTTCAGTACAGATAGTTGTCAAATATCTGTCAATAAAATATTGTGTCGAAGATTTGACTAACTAATGATGCTCACTATCTGTACTGAATCTCATTTTCATATTTCAACGTAAAAATTGATTTAAGACCAATAATTTATTATTGATTGGATTTAGCCATTTTCGGAGGAAACGGTGACAGATAGCAATTTTTAGAAGAGTACCTTTTTCATGTAAAAGGCATTGGAGAATCATAATCAGATATGAAAACGGTGAGAAATTGAAGCCTAAGAGGAGTAGGGTCAAATTTGCCCAAATACCCCCCTGGTTTGTACGCCCCTGGTTGAAGGTGACAAAATTTGGAAGGCTCAAATTGATGAACCTACGAACTAGATCTCATGTCCCGAAATTGGTTGCGATAGCTGCAGTAGTACCGAAGCTATAAAACGAAAAGTAGTTTTTGGAGGTCATCTTCGAAGGGCCCTAACTCCCTGAAGAAGCGTTTTCGGACCCATGTTCACATGAACTTTTTTTCTTATTTTCGTGTGTTTTATCTACCCTAGAAGTTTGTAACATGATCAACGGAACACCCTGTATATGTCAGTATGTACATACATGAATTTTCACTTTTTCATAAACTTTCTCATGCAACTTTTCCTGTGATGAATGTGAACATTTCACTAGACAGTGAAGCATTCGATTGATTCGACAGGATTGAATCAATCGATTTCCTGTTACATTATTTAGAGATCTGAACTCGCATTGTCACAGCTTCGAAGAAGAAAAAGGCTAATGTTGATAGGCTATGTATTGAGATATACGAGTCGGGAGTGAGTGCTAGTCCCATGCACGGATGAAGTAATAATCCTTCCCCACATTCTCTGTACTTCTTTTGGATGAATAGCTGAGGAGGAACATTCTCACACACTTTTCACCTTATATAGACGCACCTTGAACCATTCATGAAGATCGAATGATTTCTGAAACATCTAGTCGTACATATCTATAGCTACTGATTCTGAATTTTGATACGACCATTGCTTCAATCTGAAAGTGTTTCCTGCATGGTATGAAGATGCCATATGGAAGATTCTATTCAGGAAAGGATAGGTAGGAAGGAAGCCGAGTCCCAACGTTCGGAAACATTGTTCACCTATTCCGATCCAATTCTTCAAAATTCCATCAAGATTATCTGTTCGATATTCGACGTCTATTGAATTTCAATGGTTCACGTCGTTATCACAGCTTCCTGATAGGTCATGTCAAGAGAGGAAATTGAAATATAACATAACTGTCTGGCTTGGAAGATTTTATTTACTCGCATCTCAATGCTGCCGAGAGATTTTATCGAATATATTGCATTCGGATGAACACGGAATTTTATATTGAATTGGAAATATTATCTTGATGGTGGTTGGTGAACTAGTATCCCTACATCATCCAGTAGTGTTTCCTCATTCGATGATGGAAGTAATACAATTGATTCATTTACTTTTGAGAACGATATTAGGAACTGATAACACATGCTACATTGTGAACTAAAATGAGTTCTCTCACGATTCTCCAAATTCCAAGATTGGAGACGGAATTTAATGGAATTCCTCCAATAACATCACTAGTTTCAATTCGGAATTCAATGATATTCCGACTTCAATATCAAACATTTTTCAGCTTTTGATGGGATTTTCTCTCCTCATTTCTAAAAAATAGAGTAGAAGTTATTGAAAATTATTGCAATATATTTGTAGTAAGGACAGATTTAGGATCTGTCCCAAAATGTCACTGCGCTTGAAATTAAACCTTTAGATACCTAAAAGAGAAATTCTCTATTGGTCAGTGACACCTTGTTTTTGAAAAAAATTGGAAATACAAATATATTTAATAATAATAAAACCTCTACTTATCTTGGTGGATGTTTCGGGAACGAATCTGCTCCCGTTCTCAACACAATTGAAATATTTTTCTTCGTAAACTTTTTTCGATGTTTCCGATTTTGACATTGAAAAGTGACAATTTGGTCAAATTGTCACTTTAACCTACCACCAAGATGAGTAGAGGTTTTATTATTATAAAATATATTTGTATTTCCAAATTTTTTCAAAAACAAGGTGTCACTGACCAATAGAGAATTTCTCTTTTAGGTATCTAAAGGTTTAATTTCAAGCGCAGTGACTTTTTGGGACAGATCCTAAATCTGTCCTTACTACAAATATATTGCAATAATTTTTAATAACTTCTACTCTATTTTTTAGAAACGAGGAGAGAAAATCCCATCAAAAGCTGAAAAATGAATGTACCACCTCCTCGAAGAACTTACAGACAGTATTCAATATCAAAATTTCATTGTATTACGATCAGAAATCTCAGAATTTCATTGAATTCCTACTTCAGTATCGGAATTCCGGAGAGGAATCAAAATATTCGCCTTCGAAACCGTCATTGAATTCAGGAGCTAGCGATATGGATCGATGATAATAATGAACGTCTTTATCTGATTTCATGTCTATACAAACATAGTGCAGGGCGAGATCACATCATGATTTTTGTGAAAGAGCATAACATACATATATATAAGTACTTTTAATATAAGTAATCATCAATATTAGTGTTCAAAAAATCAAATAGAGTTTCGTTCAAGAAATAAAAGTGGTTTGATGCATTTCTTGAAATTGTAAATTGAAACTGATTTCAAAGTTGGATTCATTGAATTGTACAATTTTATTGCGTTGTATGTAAATGATTTTCGATAAATGGCAGTTGAATGTCGTGGTAAAGCGAAGGAATCAGTTTCTCGTAAATTGACTGTATGTAACTGATCACGGAATATCAATTCACTCCTCAAGTATAATGGAACGTTCTCAGCAGACGATAAACAAAAATGGGAGAATAAAATTTCCATAAAAATTCAATATTCAGCAGCAGTTGTTTTGTATTCTCTGCAATCAGCTTCCAATAGAAGTGTGTTTGGAATTGTATCCCTCAACTGTAGTCCTATAACATTGTGTAATATGAGTAGTATATTATTCGATTGAATCAACTACATTATAGTGAGAAAAATCGATCGAAATCGAGAATTTCATTGATTTAAATATGACATATTGCCATTTTGTCAGAAAAAACGTCAAATTACCCATCACGGACATTTGAGTTCCATTTCCGCATTCCTTCGCACCACTACAATACTAACAACAGCTCACTATAATTTACTAATTCATCTTGTTGCATTCTGAGCGATGTACCTTACATGGGTATGACACCAATTTGAAAAAGAAAAATGTATTGCCCAAACAGGTACAAGACTCACATGTACACGTGTACATGTAACTGTGAACAAGAAGAAGAAACTAAGAACTGAAAACTGAGTATTTTGATGAATCATTCAGTAATTGCTGAAAGTGATCTTCATTGTGAAGAATAATGGTAATGGAAAAATAAACGATGAATGAGAGGAAACATATTGAACGAATGAAGGGGGATCCATTCATCATTTGCTTCGTAAGCATCACAATGTGAAAAGAATATGTTTCATTTCTTCTTTGAACACTCCAATGAAAGT
The DNA here is from genome assembly GCA_963576655.1 of Gastrophysa polygoni. Taxonomy (NCBI): domain Eukaryota; kingdom Metazoa; phylum Arthropoda; class Insecta; order Coleoptera; family Chrysomelidae; genus Gastrophysa; species Gastrophysa polygoni. Next base: position 17,121,402 of record OY755091.1, read on the forward strand.
TTAGTATATGCGTTCTTGGAGTAGGTAAAGAGAAACAGAGTGACCTTCTACTGTTCAAACGAGGTGAGTTCAGTTGAGATAATAACTGAGGGCAATCAGTGAGGTTGTTTGTGAGTTCATAGATGGATATGCAAGAGAAGTTTCACGTCCCCAAGCGATAACAGTGAAAATCTGTTCAATAATAAGTTATCATCTGAACCTTGTTCAAGATGAATTCCATTAATTCTTTTCACAATAAACTTCATGAATTTCCGTTGAATTGATTCGATCATATGAATGTGATCAAAGTAAATAGAAGACCTTCCTTTCAATTGTTTCATCATGAAATTTCCGTTCCGAATATCCCACAAGTCAGAAGTGAAATTCCGGAAAATTCATGTATGAGGAGATTATAAGAGGAAATGATTTCGACTATTTTGATAGAATTGGACGAATGAGTTCAGTTACAATTCTTCATTCCACATGCTGATTCGTGTTCGGACACATGACGCTCTATTGTCTGGGAAGAAGTGTCAATCAGACCATTGCAACGGCTTTTATCGCGGGGTTGCAGTCGCTCAATTCATCGCCTGCATCAGCCACTTCCTTTCCGTAGTCTGTCGATGTCGATTTCTCGAGTCTGCATGATGTTCCACGGTCCTGACAATTTATGATTCCGTATTTCACTATCGCGACATTTTATCATCTTGTGAATGCACTTTCTGCAACTTTGAGTTCCGGAGCAGATACATTTGACGGTTCTGGAAAATCGTTATTCTGATAGCTCACGGTTTTGGAAACTCATCATTATAACAGCTTACGATTCTGGTGGTTTGGTTACAGTTTTGCAAATCTGACATTCCATGAAGACGAAGAACAGAATCCAAGTGTTTCAGCCACGGAAACACATTCAATGGTGTGCCTAGTTCCTGAAATCCAAGTCCATTCATTATTCATTCACTCCATTTCCATGTCGTACTTTTCCTGGTTATTTGAATATATACTCTTGAATTTGATGTGGATGAAATCCGGTTGAAAAATCCCTGATGAGATTTTCCCGATATATTGATCCCAACTTATACCCAGGATAGTCAATTGGTAGTATCTGGCCAGCAATGGCACGGCCAATTCCTACCAAACTCCACCAGCTGAGCTAGAGGAGGATTTGAAAAGTACGATTGAGATTTAGATGAAGAGATATCTACTCGCTCAACTCAACACTGCAAGCTGGGAATCGCCTTAAAATCTTATGATATTTGATTCACATATGTCGATGATACTGTCACAAATGTGATTCTTATATTATTGATAGTTGGGATTTCTGAGGGCTCAAACACAATTGAAAGACTTATTGAAAACAAACAAAGTAGATAGTGATTCATCAAATCTTGAAATACAAATTTAGGAATCCTTGAAGAGGCATTGGGGCGACAAATATTGAATGAAATGAAAAGTACTTACATAAGAACGACACAGAATTGGGGATGTCCCATATGGGACATCCCTGTTGCCAAAAGCAACCGTCCACTTACGGAACCAAAACTTGAGAGCGTCTGTTGGTACGTGGATTATGTTCAGTATTCAAATATGTTTATTTGATCAAAATGTTTTGTCACGAACGTCAGTTTGCAGTTACGGAATGAATTGTTCTCAATACTCCTATAAACATGAATAAAGATAATAGTAATGATAGAATATAATTTGAGAATGCCCTTTCGTGACAATACATTCTCAACAATTCTTGTCTGAAGATGCTGAAACTAGTAACACCATCACTGAATGAGTTTCCGTGGTTGACAGACTTGGCGGAATTGACGAAATGATCGAAAGTTCCTCTGCCTAGCAGGGAACGAAATCTATTCATGTTCATTTGCAATATTCATCAAGCATAAATCTCATTCCATCAGCGTACATGAATTGGGATATCGCATACCAAGAAGACGGCTTGAGTATTTGTATCCACCTAGTTTGGAAAGGATCTATAGCTCCATTGCAATGAGAGGTAGACATAATCATTTTGGGGATGCAATACAATTTCGACGGGTCTAGGGATCGAGATGATTTTGATATCTACAGGATGTTGTTTCAAGTTCTGTTTTCTGGAAGATGTTACATGAACCAAACATTTCTTTTTGAATGAGACTTGTATTTCTTACATATTTTGATTCAGCGTTCTACTGTCCACTCAGTCTCATCTCATTTTTGCGATTTTTTCAGCGACATTGTCGAGTACGTTTCGGAACATTATGATACGCAGATGTTGATTCCGATTCCATTTCCAGAAGTTCCATCCCGAAATCTGCGTCAACTCAAATGACACCCCAATCATCACTTTGATGGAGTCATAACAGAAGATCATCTCACAGGGTGAGAATTCAGAAGATCCAAATTTATAGCTACCTATACTGAAACCAAGCACACCAGTGGATTCAACAAAAGCTATATATAGCTAGCACTGCTTTCTGTGAGTTGCGAACTGCTCGAACGCGTTATATAAAACCGAATGAGCCAAAAAATTTCCGACGTTATCCCAATAGAATAGGCTAGTTTCAGACCAAAGATGAGTTGACCAAGTTATCTCGCTCACCAAACACATCGGAGCAGGGTTCCAAAGGAAACTAAAAACGGCAGCCGCCTTCATCAACCTGTCGGCAGCTCATGACATGGAGTGATTCCGTGCAGAGTAATAGCCCGGCTGCTCGACGGGCTACCTCAAGGAGCAGTGCTCGTGCCGCTCTTGTTCAGCTCAGACGAGTACTTCTCAGACATGCTCGAAACTATGTCGAAAAAACATGGATATGCCGACGATTGGGGACTTACTATGAGATGCGGCTCATTCGATGAAGTGGAGGGAGTTATAACGGCTAATCTTGAGATGTCAGGGAAATATTTCCGGAAATGAAGACTCCAACCGAACGCTAGCAAAACAGAAGTAACCTGCTTTCACCTGAATGACAGACTCGCAAATAGGGAACTCAGTGTCCGGTTTGAGAACACAACTCTCAGACATAACAAAAACCCAAAGTACCTATGTGTAACACTCGATAGAACACTTTCGTTCGAGGAGCACTCATTGAAAACATCAGAGGAACTGAAAACTAGGAATGATATGATAGAAAAATTGTGCAGAGCATCTTGTGGTGCTTCAGCTTCTACTCTACGCTCGTCAGCCCTGGGCCTTTTCTACTCAGCTGCAGAGTACTGTGCTCCGGTATGACTCAACATACACGTCCACAGAATATAAACAAGCACAGCTCAATTGCAATGAGAATGATTGCTGGCGTTATCAGAATGGCTTTCAGTACTGAGTCACATCCCACTCCCAAGTTGAGCGCTCTGCACAGAGCGCTTAACAAGATACTGGACAACAGAGAACTATTATTGATCTATACAGACATCGAGGACGCTAACCACAACCGCCTCTGATCTAGGAAACCACCAACCAAGACCGCATTTAACGCAATAGAATATGAACGGAACATCACTGACGCTTGGTATCAGGAATGGACGTCGAAACATAACAGTGACTGGTGTACGATAAACAGAATCAGAACGCAGCATAGCATATGTGCCTATCCTTCACACAAATGGGGCCAGAGTCTAAGCCCCTCTTGCGAGTGCGGAGAAAACCAAACCATCGAACACATCGTGGAGGAACGTCCAAGTTCATAACGGCAGACTAGAAGATTTCCTATTGGCGACTACAGAATCAATAGCAAATATAATGAATGTTCATCTGTGGTAATTTCTTTGTCATATACATACCTTCGTGTCTCAATATATACCTAACCAAACCTGCCTAACCAAATCCAAGAGAAATTCACTGAATTATTATCTCTACAATATACTACCACCAGAATTGAAATCATTAAGTTTAAACTTATTCAAAATAAGGATAAAAAAATTATTTTTGACACATTGCTTTTATTCCACAGAGGAATACATTGGACATTTCAGACTTTGTAGGGAATAGAATTCGTCTCGCCTAATTTCCATTCTTATGTTATCTATTTGCCACACTTCACAATAATTTACAATATTTTACACTATACGTGATGTACTAGTATTATTTTAATAATGTGTTATATTTTTATATTTTAACAATCTTTATATTTTAACAATTTTTTGCTCTACAGTATTGTCGCTTTCTTATGACGTGCTACAAACATGTATTTGTAATGTAGTTAAATAAATATACTCTACTCTATAATACGCTGAATGAATCTCACAGGGTGATGAACTGTGAAGCTCGACCTTTTCGATTAGTCATAACTCTGTCATCTGAAATGACACCCTGTGAATAGTTCTCTCTCATCTGATACCTGTCACATCGGAAGTTCATAGTTATTGTAATATTCTCATCTCAATTCATCAAGCCCAATATTATCATCTAATAGTTGTGAATTTTTCAGAGATGCAACGAAATCATGTCACGAAACGATCTCCCAACATTCATCAGCATTTGTGTAGTTATTTGATGACATAGAGCCCTGATATTGTTTTGCAGTCTCCACATATTTATCGACTGTGCTTTCCTGTATCATGAATCTTCTACGTAGCCCCATGAGAATGAGTCTAAGATAATTAGATCTGGTGACCTCGGAGGCCATGCTTTCTAGTCACCTCTCACAATCCAACGACCTGAAAAGATATCATCCATAGGTACGGTTGTGTTGTCCACAGATAAAAAAAAAAAAAAAAAAAAAAAGCAGGCACATCGGAATCGATCATAATATAATCATATCTGATATAATATATTATATGACGAATACATATTCCGTTTTATCGATAAATGAGACGTATAATTGTGTGAACAGGAAAACAACCAATCAGAATATGTGAATGGATGCACGATAGTTCTTCTGGAAAAAGCATTCATCGTATAGCCCCGCCTCCAATGAATATCTTGTAGATATCAAGATGATTTCAAATTTTCAGACCCTTCAATATTTTACTATTTCCCCGAAATTTTATTATCTCTCTCCTATTGCTATGAAGCCTAGCAGGACACTTGGTGTACTCGAAGGGTTACAAAAAATAATTGGAAATGATCGGACTCCTCTTGCGAGCCGTGTGATTACTCACGTTCCACCAAATCACGGGACCACTAGAAGGTTTCAATAACTACGATCACAACGACATTCCAATTTCGTGGATCTCTAACGCGGTTCATAATTAATTCACTTCCGGGCTCAGAAAGTGAAACGTGCTTCACATTCACTCATTGCCACGAGCATGACACAACGGAGAAAATAAGATCGATATTGTAAACATCAAAACAAATCACCGGATATTGCAATTGAACAGTCATTACCGAAGAAATCCCTCCAATATCCGCCCGTCATACTGATAAATTCCTTCATCGTTCCACGACGTGAACATATCTCTCTAGCAGAAAAATAACGCTATAAATTACACATAGAATTTATCCCAGTTCGAATTTTCTCCCCTTACTCGCCAGACTGATAATACCGGATGGATTTTATGCAAGCTAAGTTGGAAAAAGGAGATAAGGGGCCGGTAGAAAAAATTGATGAATGTTTGCTATGGACAAAGAAAACATGACGGCTCGAAAAAGGTCAGCGGGAATCGGGGGATGAGCGAAACTGAATGGATTTTTCATTTCCAGAGGAAACTTTTTGAAACATTGTATTTGATATGGTGGGGAACTTCTGTTCGGTATCACTAATTATACGTGTATCATATCCTCAAGATTGCCATTCAGGCAGAGGTGCACATTCATTGAATAGCAGGAAAATAGAATCGAATGAATAGGAAATGTTATTGAATTTCAATCACTTCCACTCATTACCAGTGAACATCGCTATACCAAGCATCATTCATCAATAGAACGGCAAAGTTGTGGAATTCTTCGCCTTGTGAGGTCTTTCCTGATGCTCACAATCTCCAAACTTTCAAGAAAAATTCCAACACCTTCCTTCTCTCCTAAAACTTCACCACTGGCTAACACGATGTTCCTCGAACATCAAGGTTTCCCTTTCGTGTTGTCCACAGATAGAAAAAAAAAGTGAACGTTTTCTCCTCTATATTTTCGATATCTCTGATGATTTGGTAGATCGATTTGATGTCATGTGACAGTGAAACACGGCCAGTATTAGCAAATATAATACCAGTTTGACCAGTAGTGCATCCATTTTCTTCATTTCGAGTTGAACCTACTTTTCATGACGCATTGAGAACTCTATTACCTTTCCAAAGATTTCAATATTACACTTTCAATCAATGAACCACTGATATATTAGTGATAATGAGAATGAAGAACAATGAGCTCGAATTATTTATTCAAAATGCTCGAGAATTGATCAACTACTGAAATGAATAACATGGAGATCAGCATTCACTTGTCTGTAGATATCCAACGGAGAATGCGGGAATTCCGGAAATATTGAAGTTCCAGTTACATCAGGAGTTCATGGATTCCTAGTATGAAACCGTTGACCAGGTAATATCGAAATCAATACCAATATAACCGAATATGTAATAATCAAAGAACGTTTGATGCATTTGCGTTCCTCTTCATATATATACAGGGTGAGTCAAAAATGTGTACCGAGCTTTCTGGGGGTGATAGACCATTGAAAAATAAGTGTAGTTTGATGATTAAACTCATGGCCCAAAATGCATATTAAGGGAGATATATCCTTCCAAAGTTGATAAAATTAAAATAATTTCTCCGCATAACTTCTGAACGATGGAAACCACCCGATTGAAATTTTGTGCATGAATGTATGTTGTCAAAATACATTTTTCCGTCACACTTCCACATTTCTGATATTGTTATAAAGGGTGTTTTCAGAGGGTGAGTCATGATTTTTTGTAGAAAACTTTTTTCCTTGTATTAGTTTTGGTGAAAAAACAGGAGCATTCGATGGAGCGAAGAAAATTACATGATTCAAATACAAAAAATTGAGCCGTTCGTGAGATATTTGAGTTTTTGTACTTACATGATATCAGCAGATTGATTTTATTCATCGCGAGATTCATCGGTATAACGATATTTCAGCAGGCCATGAACAATTTTGTTTTTAATTTTGTCGATAATATCACCTTCCTGTTCCACGTTACTGAGCAATAAGTATATAGCATAAGTCTGTCCCAACAAGGTTTGAATAAAAATAAAAGTTTGATAATGTTTTTGGTACTTTTAATTAATACATAATTTTGAATGGAAGAAAAAGGAAAAAAACAAATTAAAGTAGCTGTTCGAAATGTCCACCGTTTTAGGTTATACATAATCTGAGGCGTTTACGTAAATTATTCATCAAACCGTTCATAGTTTGGTGATCATTTTTCAACAACGTAAATTCGTTCACAATTTTTTGCCTCAGCTCCTCAACATTCCGAATTTCGCTTGAATAAACCCTAGATTTCATGTAACCCCAGATCGAAAAATCTAGTGGATTGAGGTCAGGCGAACGAGCGGGCCAGGAAATAGGAGCGTCTATGCCTCGTCCTATCCACCTATCAGGAAAATTATCATTAAGCCATTCACGTACAACTCTTACATAATGAGGTGGTGCTCCATCATGCATAAAGCAGATTTCCCTGCGTATGTTGAGAGGAATGTCTTCTAATATCGTACCTAACTCATTTTCCCAGAAGTTGAGGTACATTGCACCATTCAGAGACCCTGGGAACATGTAGTATCCAACGAATTTGTCTCCCAAAGTCGCAGCCCAGACGTTCACTTCGAAATTATATTGAAAATGCGTTACTTCAACAACGTGTGGATTTTCGTCAGCCCAGAAATGAGTGTTGCGCGAATTGAAAAGTTGATTCGTCTGTGAACAATATTTTGTTTAAAAACTCAGGACATCTTTGAGTTCGTTCCAGCAACTCTTCGCAAAATCTCAATCTCATTTCATTGTCTCGTGGTAACAGTTCTTGTACCAGCAAATAATGATAAGGGTGTAGCTGTTGCTCTCTGAGAATCCTGGTTACATTCGCTTGTGTTGTGTCTATTCGTCTTGCTAATTTCCTTGTACTCATTTCCGGATCCTGTTCCACAGTATTTGATACTTCTTCTTCTACTTCTACAGTTCTCGCACTTCTGGGTCGGCCACCATTTCTATTATTGGTTTTCAAACATCCTGTTTCACGCAGTCTTTGTACAATCCTCAGAATTGTTCTCGAATTTGGAACGCGTCGAGCGGGAAACATCTCTGCATATCGTCTCACAGCAGCATTTGCATTTCCGAAGCACTCGTCAAGCATTAGAAGCATATCAGTTTGTTCAGAGAACGAATAACCTGCCATATTTCTTAAAATCTCAGTTGATAATCGCAGTGATGAATGACACAGAGAAACCACACGAACAAATCGACTACAACAATGTTGACTCGAATTTTGATGACATGAACGTCAAAATTGAGAACGAAATTATTCATCATGGCCTGCTAAAATATTGTTACCGATGAATCTCGCGATGGATAAAATCAATCTGCTGATATCATGTAACTACAAAAACTCAAATATCTCACGAACGGCTCAATTTTTTGTATTTGAATAGGAGTACCTTTTTCATGTAATTTTCTTCGCTCCATCAAATGCTCCTGTTTTTTCATCGAAAATGATACAGGGAAAAAAGTTTTCTACAAAAAAATCATGACTCACCCTCTGAAAACACCCTTCATAACAATATCAGAAATGTGGAAGTGTGACGAAAAAATGTATTTTGACAACATACATTCATGCACAAAATTTCAATCAGGTGGCTTCCATGGTTCAGAAGTTATGTGGAGAAATTATTTTAATTTTATCAACTTTGGATGGATATATCTTCCTTAATATGAATTTTGGGCCATGAGTTCAATCATCAAACTACACTCATTTTTCAGAAAGCTCAGTACACATTTTTGACTCACCCTGTATATATATACCGACGGAAATCCCAATGTTAATCCTAGATCTACACCAACACATAGATTCAAGTGATAGAAATTGGAGAATGTCAACTCGCTTTCAGTCATTGTTTATGAAGCATATTTTCCTTTTTCCTTTTCCAATACTATTATTTGATCTCATATCATTGAACTGGTTCAAACGAATTTGCGATATCACTCTTCATTCATCTGTAGATGTCTCTAGTATCACAATGAAGATGCTGAAGAATATGAAATCTTGGATTAGTTGAGTGTGGAACTGTATTGAGCCCATTAAGATTATCTGATTGCGATAGTTATTTGTAGAGCTCCTCTAAGCCAAGATATTGACGAAATCCTCATAGAATCTGAATCAATTGCATCCGTTGATTCCTTCAATATCCTCAGTTATTGTATTGTCCTCTACGTATTTTCAGTTCCTCTCGTTTTTTTCATCAATAGCACACAGGGTGTCTCATTCTAATGGAAACGTGTTCATATTTCAAAAAATATACATGCTATCAAAAAATGTTCCAGATGATATATAATTTGGTGAGGAAACTTTTATGCATATATAACTTTGCTCATATGTGATGCCCTTCAAGGTCATCTCGATGTCGAATCTGATTCTTCGAATAGCAATTGGTAGATGAGCTGACAATATGTACCTCGTATCCTATGCAATATTCTTTTTTCTATCTTTTGACAAAGCAAAAGTGAATCCTATACTGTTCGAAGATTATCGTGCTAGCAAGCGGTGGAATTTTGAGAGAGAAGGAAGGTATTGAAATTCATGATTAGAATATTCGATTCGTTCGATATTGATGCATTCTTGAGCCGAGTTTGTGTCGTAACGTACTGTGACTGTGTCGAGCTTTCAGTGCAATTTTGATTCTGAACAAGAAATTGCAGTTTGTTCAGAAGCAAAACATGTAAGATCCTATGAACTTCAAGTTCATTCAGAACATCATATAGGAATATGAATATAGAATATGAACATCAATATTCGTCATCATGAAGAATACCTTACAGAAATGCTTTCAAATCGAACTCTGCGAATTGAAAAACAGATACCTTATAGGATGTGATATCAATAATGTACCACGTTACCGCCTATAATGTTTCCTCACGATGGATATGTCCTTCATTTATATAAAAATACGGTTGCAAACCTTTCGAATACTGGAGATGAGAGTCCTGATGGAATCGTGAAATCTCTGGTTAGCTTGAATCATATCAAATGATTAATACATTTTCATTCCGAGTATCGCAAAAAACAAACTGGTCCTCTGAAATTCGATTCACCAGTCTCTATGGTTATGAGTGATATTGATTGAGACACTCCCAACTTCATGATTCAATGAAGGATAATGCGACATTTTTTGATTGATGAGGGCGGTCGTTTGATGAAGAAAATATATTAATAGAGTCGAGGTGGAAAGTGGAGCAGACCAGAAAAAAAAACGTTCGGATATTCATGAGCGAATTCTCATTGAACATTGACGGTTGAGCTGATGAATATGAAATACTGAAATTTCAAACAGAACAGCCTCGTTACGTGACGTCACGTTTGAACCAAAACAACCATGGGGGTGGAATTTGAAGAAATAATGTTAGGGGTGGTTTCTCGGGGGTTGTTTGTCAGGCGGTGGATTTTGTTTTGCTGCATGAACAAGCTTATGGTCTCCTACGACACGTATCTTCTTCAATTTTCCTTTCTGCAAACAAGTGAAATATCTGCTGGCCTGAATGCGCTGTTTATCACGATGGTTCGAAATTTCCAAACCTCATGAACATCTCGAATGTTATCGTCCAACCGATCTACGTGATGAATCATATCAGTATTCTCTCAGTTGATGCCCATCTCTAATCAGCACATGTTGACAGTGACAACTCATGGTGGATTCGCGCACGAATTTCAAGTCATAAGTTTGAAGTCGTGAAAGTCAAATCAAAAGTCGTATTTATACCTACACTTCTCGACTTCTCGTGAGTCTGAAGTTTTAAGTCGTTAGATTCAAGTCACAAAAAAGTTAGCCAACTTTTGATTCTCACGACCTTGAACTGAAAACTGTGTATATTTGCGCATGCTCCTAAAATTGCGAATTCTGTGATTTGTGCAATTTCCATACAACATCAGCTGTCACTCGGAATTGAACAATGAGAAAAGTTATCCTTATGACATGCATGATGGAATAAGACAGGTGCGCGCATTCCTATCCAATTCAAGGTTAGAAAATTGAACCAAATCGCTTCACCTGTATACTGTAGGAGTCACTAGTTCTCCAGAAGAGGGCACTATTATTCGACCTAATTTAGGGTGGCAGAACTGAAAACAGTGAGAACTGCAGTTCTACCAAACTTGCAATATAACAAAATTGAAACATAAATAGACTTTTGTGTATCTAATTGTTGTATATTTGATGGAATCATGATGAAAAGATAAGAATGAGTGAAATCAAAACATTTTTAAGACACCATGAAATTTGAAAAGCAATTTTTTGTATAATAATGGCGCCATCTACAGGAAAACCCGCGACTCCTACATCACTTATAAGTAAAGTGGATTGGTTTGAACAAAAGTGCATCAGTGTATTCACTATTCTCATTTCATTATGATGACATGACAGTCGCCAATAATTTCTGCATAGTTTTTATTTTCCTCTCTACGACTTGAAGCTTATTACTTAGAACTCACGACTTCAAAGTGCTACATAAATCCACCATCAACTCACGTATGATTTGTGATATTTTTAAAATTGATAATTATTCCTCATCCCAAACAGTTTCCATAATTGCAGAAATTGCTTCCATCTGTAGCGGATTTTCGTCTTATCTATATTCTTTCAACATTCTATTAGTTCCATAGGCATCGCTATCTACGTTAGTATCCTACATAATTATCATGGACGCTATTGGCAGTTCATTATTTGCCTAGCAAGAATTTCTTCACCATTATTTACCTGGGTAAAAACAGTGTTACTCCTCATTGAAAGAATTCTTTGAATGATGAGAATTTGTGTTAAAAAGTTAGTAGTAGATAAAAGTGTTATCATCCCTTCAGACAATATATCACAATTGAATTGGTCGAGACACAGAGGAATCTGAAAATTAACGAAACTAGTGGAGTTCAAAACACCATAACTCGTATTCTGTTCACCTGAAGTTGAAGTAACTCAACCTGATTTCTCATGGATGGATTATTCTCATCTTTTTTCTGAAAGTCCGTCGATACTCGGCATGGGGAAGAAGTATTATATTCGAACAGTCGGATATACGGAAAACACAAAATCATATATCCTTTCCTCGAGGCGAGTGGCAAAAGGACGCTTCATGCATGAAAGAATAGTGATGATAGACTCACGGAAACAGTCTTTGAAGATTGATAATTCACAGAAGTGGAATTCTTGCCGAGAAATATTGAAATGCAATGAGGTGTGTATCAGTAAATTCACGAACTCCTATGCCGATTCGAATGATATCCAACTTTTGGAAATGACTTGTTTGATTATTATTCAATTTTTTTTTCTGCAGCAACCGAAAATCTGAACTTTGGAGAGGAGAATATTTGTATTCAGGAAAATACCATATTACAAATTGAAACACTTTTGGTTACCATTATCATGTGTACACTCGAATGAACTTCAAGTAAACTGAAACACAACCAGATCATCTTGATACATCTAACAGTGTTTCATCATCATAATAACTAGAATATTGTTATGGTTATGATGGAAAATTCTCTGGCAACAAGGTGATCTTGTTGTGCCCATACATACTGGAACTTTTGTTGAGTTAACTCCGATCGTTCTCTGTGGTGAATATTCCAGAATATTCACAATGATATTCGTACTAAGTTCTTCTCCGATATACATCAAACAATTTCTTGTCAAGCCTGTGAAACGCAAGGATTCACCTTTGTTTTTGCTACTTTGGCCCTTATCAAAACTATCTGTGCATCTGTGCATAGAGTGCATCTGATTTTTTTTTCCTTTCGAAATGAAAGCCGCCACACTCTGAATGGAAGTTATGGATTGGTTATAGAATAGTTAATCATTATGGGGAATTCAAATTGCGAATTATGGAAAATCAAAGATAAGATAATACTTATTATCTAATAGATGCATTCTTGATTGAAAAAGAAAGAGCTATCGACTGGTCTGGAAGTGTAACAAAGAAAAGAACAATTCTGCCAATTTGTTATATTTAATTATGAGGTGAAACTGATTATATTTGTTTTGACACACTTATAGATCAATGGACTCTGCTAGACGATAGAATCGCGTGAATAATATCACACTATCAGCTGAATAATGATTACATTTTTATATTACACTATTGATTCGAAGTGGCAATTCAATGGTTGAAGTGGATGAACCAAATCTCAAAGTTCAGTTATCTTCTTATGATATACTGACTTCACAACACAATACATCACTATTCTGTGAAACGTCCGTATTAGAGTCTTATGAAATTGAATTCGAAACATAGGTTCATATAGGCTGCGGAGGTGATTCAAAAATATACCGTTCCGTGATGTCCGTGATGAATTTCAACAAACCGAACAACTACTGAACCAAACCTAAAAAGTATTCAAATTGTTTCTCAGCTTTTTGTGGGATTTCCTCTCCTCGTTTTTAAAGAATAGAGTAGAAGTTATTGAAAATTATTTCAATATATTTGTAGCAAGGACAGATTTTGTGTTCTGTCCCAAAATATATTGGAATGATTTTGAATAACTTCTACTTCATCTTCTAGAAACGAGGAGACAAAATCCCACAAGAAACTGAAGAATGAATGTACCACCTCCTCGAGAAACTTACAGACCGTGTCCAATTCATTGAAAAAATCTTCATTCAATGAATGTTTTATCCACACGTCGAAAACATCAGACTAAAATACTCACAGAGCAAGGAATGGACAATTTTATGTTACCTTCATGTTGGTACCTACACCACAATGTACACTAATGTACACAATGTGAAATTGGCCTAGGAGGAAAATTTACTCATTCATCAACATTGGGTGATCGTGAAAATTATCATAATAATAATGATATGAACATATATCATGCATCTTCTAGTCTCACAAACAGCACACTTCAATCAATCAATCATTCAATCAATTCACATCCAAATTTCCCAATGATATTCCAACTACCATTTTCTATTCTCTCCGAATTGGATGTATGCATTTAGAATACGTCGGAAAGTATTCACCTGAATTGAATTGATGTCTTTCATCGTGAATGAGTTCATGTTCTCAACCATCTGATCATTCGATGTCCATCGAATCGAAAGGAAGTGGTCAACTCATATAGCTTTCACCTTCTTTCAAAATCATTGCAGAAAATTGTGGCAACATACTACTCATATAGAGCTACCACATCAAGGCTAACCTCTCCCATGAACACTTCATCTACTTGGACCCGATAGTATCCTGAGTGTACAGCAAGTTCGAAAAGAGTAAGAAATGAATTAAATATAAGTATAGTTCATTTATCTTTCTGAATTCATGGAATTGATACTCTGAAAATATTGAGGATCGGTGTAATAGAATTCCGAAATACCCACCCTTTCCTGAACACAATATTTGGATCTCATCGTCCACTACGTCTCTTCGAAATTGGTTTGGTAGAAACGAAACGAATCCACCATATATCAACCCTCTGGCGTTATATGAACATATTTCATTCCATCATTTATCTCAGCCCTATTATATAGGAAGATTGGGGAAATTTTAAATTTTTCAACATAGGAGTGAAACCCATAAATGTCATTATCCTGGTGAACGAAAGGGAATGCTCTATAATAATGTATGACGCAAATAATATCGAAAATGTTCTTGAGGTCCAGAAGTGTGAATTTGTTATGAGTTTGTGTTGTATGTGACATTCGTTAGGACAAACTCATTTTTCGAAAAGCCGAAAGCCAATTTATTGAACACGCTGACGATATTCTGAATATGATCGGGAAGAATCTTGGAGAAACGTTAAATTGATCCGTCTTCAATACTTAGAATATGAGTTTGAATTGAAATGATTCTGATATGCGGATGCAATGAGATGTTCAATCTGGATACTCAAAATTCTTCAGTTTGTGTTTGAGTTACGGAAAGGGGGGGGGGGTGGGGGGCGACGGACTCACAACTCGAAATTCCGATAACAACACGGCAATGAACTGAATTGGTATGATCAATAAAATCGGCTATAAGAAATAAGTTGGTGCATGCCTATCTTCACCTCGGTGGAATTGATAAGTACAGAAAAAATATTTGGTCAGTAAATGCTGGAATTCCCGCCCTTCAACTCCAAGATATTTTTCACATCTCACTAATAATTCTGGATATTTGCTTTTCGTATTGGGTCATTGTTGGTTTTCCACTGGTTTTGGAAGTATTCTTGTTGGGTGTGGGGATAGATAACTATACGAAGTGAGCTCCAATCGGATGAGATTGAAAAATTAAGAATATATAATTCCAAAAATTTTTTCAACCGCAACAAGATCGATGTCTGGCGAACGCACTGTATGAGTCCAATCGGATTGATCGCAGAATTCTGCTGAATTGAATCATTTTATATGAAGGAATCGGTACACTATTGAACATGATTGATCAATAGTGATCAATCGCAGAAATGAAGATGATTTTTTGTTTTGAATTCATTTATTCTTTCAATTGTCAACTTGAAATCTCGAATAGGATATTGAACAGAATATTTTCAGAATTTTGCCAAGAATTGTAAGATGAGGAAATGAAAAAGTTCACTACCAGTAAAACCAAAAGAGCCACATCCCCTGAAATATTTTACCACCAAATTTTCAAATTTGACACATACAATATAGTTTTCCATGTATTTATCGGAGCAGTTCTCGGAGATGATTTCTTATGGTATTCACGATATTTTCAGTTTGACTCGAATTGAATCACGATCAACATACAAACTACATCACAAAGGTGATGAATTTCATTCAGTCTACTGTATATTTCTCATCAACTTTCATGACTGCTGATGTGTCCTTACCTCATCCATGGAATATATTGGAACGACAGATCTGATTCTTCATTGCAATTTGCCTCCCGGCCACGTATATAAATTTGAGGAAACAACTGGAAAATGTATTTTTTCCACGTTGCGACAGATATGCAACGATAAATTACTGACCCTTCCGCAGAAAAAGCTCTGGACTAATTTGTAACTTCCGACAGGTTTTTTCCGAGACGGGTCGTTAATATTTCGCTATCCGGATCTTCACAAAATGTGCAAATGAACTTGCTCGAATATGAAAAAGCCGCGAATGCAAAAATTCTCGCTCATTGCAGCAACAGTCATACATATCAAAACAGTTGATTTCGGATATTTGTTCGAGATCTTAAATGATGATTTGAGAATATGCATAACAGTTCGTTTTTCGATCAATGAAAAGTGACCCAATGAGTTTTTATCGAATACAAAATCCCTATACAATCGAAAAATTCTTTTTTCTCACACATATAGTACAGGGTGATTCAGGGTCGATTGACATATCTATGATTATTTTGAAAATTCGGTTATTTGGGTTCTGCTCTATCGATCTGAATCATATACATATCAAAAAGTAGCAATATCTTCGATATTTTGAATGGGCACAATACTTTCATTTCCTTATCTAGGCGGTATAAGAGCTGTTTCCGAGGAATTGCTATCAAATAGGTGTTCATTGGGGTATTCGAATTTATAGAAAGCTGAAATTTAGGATATGGTTTCTCAATGTGCTGTGCGTTTATTTTATCTAGAGCAATTTATTTCGCAAAGATTAGTGATCTTCGAAAATCGTGATTTAACCGCTAGTTACAAAAGTGGTGGAGACTGTATCTCTCTATCAGAACATTTGAAATATCCTGAAAGACAATTGAAGTCCCTTTCTGATGATATATCGGATTCATATACCTGTATGGTTCCATTTCAGAAATGAAATCAAGTTTCTACAAAAACTGGACTATTTTGGCAGATAGTCTGTATCAGGTAGCTATGAAATGCCATGAAAAGACACATTCGAAATATTCGAAGATAGTTCTGAAATATATCGATGTGTTGAAACTGTTCAATAGTCAATGTGATCATGAATTATAGCAAGAACATGCGGAGAGTTCAATGAAATGTGCCCCAACGAACATGAAAAATCGGTGACGACATTAGTAATATGGGTCAGATGTCATATCATAAAAGAATGTTCATCACTCAATCTATCAAATTTCCATCAGAAGACAAATTCTGTTCGAAGGATCCCTAATTCAATCACATCGATTGATTGATTGATTCAACAATCCCATCAAAAATTCATTTCTATAATCATTCATTATTCCTATATTGTTTCCTTCCAGATCGTTACGTACATCGAGGTTCGTGCGAAATTTGCTTGGAAACATCGCTTTCATTTCGGAAATCTAATTATTCAGGTACATGATACATCATCCAAAACGGACTTTGATTATCTCACAGGTCATTTGATATCGTACAGGGTTTTCAATTTGGAATGAATGTACTGTCCAGCATTTCCTCAGATAAAGGTAGAATCACAAATATTGAACGATCCTGTGCAGGAGGTTACTTTAAGACAATATTGATACGCAAAATATTGTGACATATCTCCTAAGTTGCCGTAAGAACCCTCACAAGCCCTCGGAGGGCTTTTGAGAGTGAATTCCATCCAGAATCTCAACTTTCTATATACGGATCCAAATAACGCAATGATGAACACATAATTTGAGCTGTTTGACCAAAAAATGAGGTGATTATTCAATTCATCGAGAACCGCTAGCGATAGGTATATAGGATATAATTATACGAAAATAATCTATGGAGAATGGTGGAGCGAAATATGCAATGATACAGGTTGACCCTTTGAATTATCAAAGTTGTTGCTTCCAGGGAAACTTCAGGAACAATGAGAACTTCTTGTGATGGTTGCTCTCGGGACTTCTCCGGAAATGAGCATGAAACTACTTAGGTTATAACTTAAGAAAATGACAGTGAAAATGTAACTGGCATATGTGAAAGCTGTGATTTTGATGATTCATTTCGTGGATACCAATAAGAATTTCACCTAGTTACAGCTCATGATGATCGCTGGGATCATTGAGATCTTGTTATCAGAGTTCGCATTAGATCTTGACAATAGTCTTTCATTGATTTAATGGAGAGGCCAGAGTTAGCTGTGTGTGAAACACTATTCTCAACATTTTCATGTATCTTTATTAGTTTCAGAGCTGAGGGAATGGTACTTGTTATTTGGATAACATTCCGCATGTACTTCCAAAATGTTGTGTTGAAGTTTCAGTTTCGAAGAACACTAATTTTTGTTTCGGGTATTACTCATATTCGGAACTTGGATGCTCAGCTTGGATATGAAGGGTACAGTTCAGTATTTCATCTATATAATGTGTCGTCCTCAAAGGAATTCTGCCGAAGAGAAAAAAGTAGCAGAAAACTATCCAACAGTGAACACAATGTACCTTCAAGGACCCGTCTCACTAAACAGGCTGAGGGTGCTGAATGATAGGAGGAACGAATTTGACATCGAAAAATATAGCCATATACTTCAATTTCACTTCATGAGAGGGTATCTACTGGTTGACGATATAATTTGTCGTCATCTTCCAAATTCAGGCACTTTCGCTGTGTCGTTCCACAGAAGAACGATAACGTTCCAAATATCACATCTATAATCTAGATCTCGAGAGTGATGAAATCTGTGGTGGAGATATTCAAATTTTTTACTGAATTCAACATCTTTGTTAGTTCCTTCCTTTTAGGATCGAATGAAGAGGGATGCATATCGACAAATCTCTCAACATTGCCGCCAGTAGGTGGCATTGATATAGAACATCGCAAGTTCCCATATGACTATTTCGTTTGATAAAGGAAAAGAAATCATCTTGAAGCAGTCCAACCCTAGTCCTGCGAATCATTGATTTATGAATAAGCAAAGTTCATTTCAGTAGCATAAATAGAAGATGACAATTTTCGGATATGTAGAATCCATTGAAGCCAACTGAGAGTCATAACTTCTTCACCTCGAAAAATTTTCAATTCATGAA
This sequence comes from Gastrophysa polygoni, assembly GCA_963576655.1. Classification (NCBI taxonomy): domain Eukaryota; kingdom Metazoa; phylum Arthropoda; class Insecta; order Coleoptera; family Chrysomelidae; genus Gastrophysa; species Gastrophysa polygoni. The sequence goes on from OY755091.1 coordinate 17,140,340, forward strand.
ATTCATTCATCTGATGAATGATTCATTGTAACAGCAAGGATGAAGTTGTTCAATGCAGACAAAAAATGTCTTTTATTAAATGATGTTCGATCTCATAGAATTTGTAAGTCATCCGACGAATCAATTACTCCTCGATGTTATTTATTGGATCAATATAATCAGTGATAAAACCCTAATACGATTACACTCATAATTAATTCAATCTATTTCGAGAGCATTAGACTTGACATCGATTCGAGTATGAGGTTGGTGGAAACGCACACAGTAGGAACAGTTCAGGGCTCCGAAATTGATCGAATATATATGTATTTGATAATGATAGGAATATAACATGATTGATTCAATATATCATTCCCTTCAATATTCCATCACATGGCTGTAGATTGAAATATTATGGAGCTATTGAAATTGTTGAATGGAATGGTTGTAGGATTTATATACATTTCCATGACAGATATAAGAAAAATTGCATTTTTCCAATTGAAAATTTGATTTCGATTCTCACCGCTGGGAAGGAGTGGCAATGAGAAAGCTATGGGGCTAGAAGAAATACCGCCTATTATTCTCAATGAATGTGCGACAGAACTAACACCAGTTCTTTGCATGTTATCATTCCTTTCATTCGAACTTCCTGTATTTCCTTTCAACTGGGAGATAACTAGAGTTCAACCGATCCCAAAGGAGGGCAAGGAAAGCTCTCCCAACAACTATAGATCGATTGTACTCCTATCTGTGATCTCTGAAGTTATGAATGAAACAATCAACATCGAGCTCATCTGAGAGCTCAAGGATCGTGAAAGACTGGCATTATCGCTTTCGTCACCAAGAGTCAACAGGAGCCCTGCTTGCCTTCGTGACACAAAAGTGACAGGAGTCAATCCTGGAGCATGGGGAATCTTTTGCTGTAGCATTGGATATCTCCAAAGTATTTGACCAAGCGAAACTTCCGTCATATGGTATGCCGCCATAACAATGTCTTCGACTATAGAATTTTCTTGCAGATAGATGTGGTGGTAGATGGTTTCCCAATGATACAATGACCTCCAGCCCAGTTCATAGCTCCGCAGATGATAGTACACTTCATTTCGCCTTTCTCTCTAGAGCCCCTATATCATCTCACGAGGCCAGAGGTGCTTCAGATGATCTGGAAATCTAGTTGAGTTCAATACTTGTATCTTCACCAAGAAGGCAAATTACACAAATTCAACCTGTTCCGAAGTACTGTTTGATTCTTCAATTCCCCATACATACGCTGGAGCTCCTGGATTCTATATATCCAGAAGAGTCAAGGGCCTAGTCTATTGATTGTCCTTTCTTGAACTTCGTGAAATGGTGGGCGATATCTATTTTTTATATACTTCCATGGTCGTTGATCAACAGGAATTTCATCTATTATGCCACCACGAGCTATTCCTTCCAGACAATATCCATGCTGGGTGTCACCACCAACAGTGCTCTCTCATGAGACGATCATGTGAGGTCCATTGCAAAAACTGCTTCACAACAACTTGTTTTTTTATTCTGTGCGAAGAGATATTTCACATACCAGCAACTGCTTATGATCTACAAAGCACAAATTCGACCTGTCCTGGAGTACTGTTCACATGTTTGGAGCTCAACCCCCAAACATACGTTAAAGCTCTTAGATTCAATTCAGAGGAGAGCTATTCGCCTAGTCGTCAATACAACACTCACCAAATCATTGATTTCTCTAGATCATCGTAGAAAGGTCGGCGATCTCTGCCTTTTTCCATGGTCGGTGCTCAACGCAAATATCATCTATCATGACCAGACCAGACGAGCTCAGGCTGGTCACCCCTACACTGTCAGGCTCGAGACCTGTCGAACATCGCTATACCAAGCATCACTCATCAATAGAACGGCAAAGTTGTGGAGTTCTTTGCCTAGTGAAGTCTTTCCTGATGCTTACAACCTCCAAACTTTCAATGAAAGTTCCAACACATTCCTTCTCTCCCAAAATTCCACCGCTGGCTAACACGATGTTCCCTTTTCGTGTTGTCCACGGATAAAGAAAAAGACAAATCAGGCGAGTTCAGGCTGGTCATCCTTATATTTTCAGGTTCGAGACCAGTCGAACTTCGCTAGACCAAGCATTCAAGAGTAATTCCCATATTATCTTCCTTCCTTCTCAAAATTCCACCACTGGCAAACACTACATTTCTCGACCATCATAGGTTTTTCTTTGGTGTTGTCGAAAGATAATCATTGATGTCTCGTTATTTGACACAATCACTTCTCTTTTCTGTACGTAGTTTCAGTGATCCCAATGAAGAGGGTCAAATTTTGATTACTTTGTATATATCAACAATTTGCTGAAGATGTTACTTCGTTTTCTGGTTTCAAAATTGTATGAGTCCATAGGCCTGGCTGTCATATTTATGGACATATATTATTTCATATTGCAGATGCTCTAGCAAACAGGCTTCAATTTCGGACATCACTATTATGGACATTATTAACAGTATTATTCCAAAATGGATCACAGAGACGGCGGAAGATGTTGAATAATTTGATTCATGTGAAAAACAATAGAAGTCTGCATGAAGAGAATCTCCTAGAATAATAATATATCGCTCAGCTTCCAGTGGACACATATTTTTGAATACTTTCCATACTTCGAGAGATTTCATGGACTGGAATCCGTTAGACATAATTTTTGTGGAGACTCTCGAAAGATGAGGTTGATTATAACTTCATAAGCCATTTTGGATAGTTTTTATAGCCAAGAGCCATGATGCAGTTGCTTCTATGATTTTTTTTTATTCTCCAGTGAAGAAAATAATGAGTTGAAATTTCTGAGTTCTGTTGATCGCTACTATTGAACGTAACTCTTGGCATCACCAACCATATTATAGATAGATGGATAGATAGATAGATAGATAGATAGATAGATAGATAGATAGATTTATTAGTCCTTCGTGCTACAATATGTAGATGGGACAGGTCATATTTCCTAGGTATAATATATATATAAGTGTAAAAGTATAAAAGTATATAAAAGTATAAAAGTAAGGATTAAGTCATATAGAGAACATGTTACAGTGTATTCGTCACAATGAAAGTGACCTGACATTATTAACTTCAAGTATAAATTCATCCACTGTGTACAAACATTTTTTTGATGAAAAAACCTTCAACTGTTTTTTGAAAACTTGAGATACCAACATACATTGGGGACTCTTCATACTTTGCATGATTGCGTTTTTGAGTGATGAGCATATGGTTGTGCCTGGTATTATAATTATGCACTTCTGATCTCGAATCTAGTTGCCTTCTATTATCATGGATATACGTCAATATTTTCAGAATGAACATACAGGCTGTAGTTAGTATGTTATTTTGACGAAAGATCTCCTTACAAGACGTTCTGTAATCTAGATTGAAAATCAGTCTCAGCAATGATTTCTGTTTTATGAAAATTCTGTCTATGTCGGTTGCTAACCCCCAGACAGCAATGTTGTTGTAAATAATGGAATGAAACTTGGCATAGTAAACTGATATCAGTGCCACAGTATCTAATTTATTCTTGAGGGATTTAATAAGATAGTACGATTGATTCAGCTTCTTGGATGTGAACTCTATATGTTCTCGCCATGTGAAGTGTGAATCAATTATTGTTCCTAAGAATTTTGTTGAGCTCGCTAAGTCCAATGATTCATTCCGAAAAATGAAACTGAAATTATGGGTGAATTTGAAAATTCCATAAAAACAGTTTTTTTCGGGTTAACAATGAGTCTATTCCTATAACACCAGTCATCAAATTCATGAACGACTGAGTTAACAAGATTATTCATTTCCTCTGATGTTTTACTCGAGAGAATGATTGACGTGTCATCGGCGTAAAGGTATATCGCCCCATTACTTATATTATTCGGTAGATCATTCACATTTAATAGGAATATTAGTGGACCGAGAACACTGCCTTGAGGTGTGCCAGTTGTTACGAGGAATTTATCGGACATTACATCATTCTGTTTCACCTAGAAATATCTATTTGATAGGAAAGACACTATAAGCTCATTAATGTTACCTCGAAAACCAATGTTGAATAGCTCATCTGATACGAATTTAATATTTAAGGTATCGAAGGCTCTACTCAAATCGAAGAAAATTCCTACTACAATATTTTTTTTATCCATTAAATCATGTACTTTTTGTACAAAGTTGAACGTTGCAGTTTCTGTCGAATGTTTTTTTCTGAACCCATGTTGGCACTTTGTCATTAGGTCGAATGTTTCCAAATAATCATTCATTTTCCCAGATATAATTTTTTCAAAAATTTTTGAGAATACAGAGATAACTGATATGGGACGATAATTGTCCATGTTTTTACTATCACCATTTTTAAGTATAGGAACAATGTTAATGAAATCTGGAGGAACATATTTTGAAGAATCATTTCCATTCATTCATGGCCTATGAAGACAATTGTCGATTGTTGGTCAAAATTTAGTGACTCATCCTATACATACATTCGTACCTTCGATCATTGAACAGACTAGATGAGTAATCCACACCCCTGGCAATACAGTTTGTTTGGAAGCAACATCTATAGTATCTATCTTTATCTAAACAAGGGTAGCAGAACCTGATTCTCCCAGCACCAGTGCCGTGTTGTCAGAGGGGGTCGAATTTATCATTAATTCATGATGAAATCAAATTGGAAATCCGTAACAATTTAAGTGGTACTTTTTAGCATTTCTTGGTGGGAAAATGAACATCTTTATACTTCCTTCACATTGTTACGAGAAATTCGAAAACATACAATCCTATGGTGATTTTTGTAACTTGCTTGTAATCAATAAACTTATTATGACCACGTCACAAGAAAAGTTCAATTCTCAACGCCATATGAAACAATATATTTACTATTCAGTATACAGTTGTCTACTTATACTTTATCATAAATAATGTTCAATTTCCATAATGAACATTTATATCTTTGACGATCAGTGACAGTGCATGTAAGTATATTTACGATTTCAAAGTTCAGTACCTACTAATGGAAATAATTTTCAAAAAAGTAAAAAACTCGTTGTCAAGGCAGATAGATATGATTGCATATTTGAATGTAACTTTCTAATTCGAAGATGAAACTTGTTCATATCATTTCACGATATCGTCAAAAATGAAGGAGCTTTCATCTTGAGCAGAATTCATATATTTCGACGCAAAAAATTGATATCTGATTATTTCATTTGATGAAGATAGATGAAAATCGATGATGAATATGTGTTGACAAGTATTATGACAAAATGTTATATCAACAATGAAATCATGATTCATGTGAAGAAGTAGCAAATAGCAGTGTTATTTAAAACAGGACTGAAATGAAAAACAACCATGGATAATCACACAAATAATTTATTGATTTTTGAATAGGAGTGTTTTTGTCAACATACTTCTTACTCTAACTTCCGTTGAATCTTTCAATTTATTTGCCTCATGATGAAGTCTTACAGTGAAATATTTCTCCAAATTAGTTTGACTAGTTCCAAAAACAGTCAACGGTAAATTTCTCATTGTTGTGTGTAGAGTATAGAAATATCCTCATATTTTTCATCAAGAATATTATTTGAGTTCATCATTATTCTCAGTGATTTTTCAGCAGCTTCGCATATTTTGACTACAAATAAGGAAGCATTTATCAGTGCTACATATTCATTACAAGACACTGTCGCAGCTGACTTATGGGTATAATCAATTTATTCTAATCAATTCAATTTAAATTCATTTTTATCCATTCCATTTGGGAAAATTCTTCAAAATCTCGATCGATACGACAATGGTAACTCACCTATGAAATGACGTGTTATGATAGCCGGTTCAAATTGTCTTTAACACACCTCACAACGTCTCACCATTATATCAAATCACCAAAACAGGAAATAAACTGAGTTTCTGATGAATTCTGAGTACACAAAACTGAACACAAGTTGAATAATATCGATAAATCAAAACGTAAATAATGACAGATACCAAACAAAGCAATAATCGCCGTTGACTGTTAATATCGAATTGCGTTGTTGCAACGTTGAGCAAAAAGTATTCATGATAACCATGCTGGTCCTCGAGCCCCCAAGAAAGTAAAATTGATAAGTCTCAGAATAATGTAGCAATCTTCTATTGATCAGAACTGATTCATAATCGTCATGACCCAAATTTATTATTATATTTGTGCATTGAACTACATGGATTCATAAGGGACTTTAAATATTATGGACTATTCATCACTATTTGATGATTGGATATGACAACACTGGCGACGATTGGGTACTAATATTATGATAATTCTGGGAATTCATGTCAGCATCAAAATATTTGTTTTGTGATCCTTCTAGTGGGTTTGTTGTTTGGAGATTCGTACAAAGATGTCACACTATCGCCATGTAATCGTTTTCAGTGTTGGCGTTATTGCATGGTGATATTGCAAGACAACGAAAGGAAATTTTGCCTCTCTTGAAGTTCCATAAAATTCTGATAAAAAATGTTTCACACCATGTGATGTCTTCAAGAAATCATCAAGAACTTCCATTCAACAACGCTTTCTTGCGAAGAGTTCACTACTTCACACATTCCTGACACGTTGTTCGATCTCATATTGGCCAGACTAAATGTACACTCATGAATTTCTGTTGAAGGGCAGAATCAATGTTCGCGTGCGACAAAAAAATCAACGGTTAGAAGGATTCTCAAACAATGGCAGATGAGTTGAGAGTTTTTCATCATTCCAACCACGCGCATCATTTCTAATTTCGACAGAATACCATGCACAATGATATTCTTTATTACACTCCTATTACGGAAAATCTCATAGAGATGATATACGTTGTTGGTCTTCTTGATTTCTCATTTTTTTTTTCAATTCGAGATTATATTGAAGCCTCACTCATCTCTCACTGGAAATGCGATTGTAAGCACGAGTGATATTTTTCAGCGTGCAGTTCACCATGATAACATTGTTTGATCCATGATTGCTCAGGCATGGAGAGGATTGCTCATCGTGAAAATGATATCCTTCCGAATCACTCCATAGTAACAGGAGAAATATTAGGCGAGTGAAAGTATTCTAGAAGTGATTACCTTCTGGAATTACAAACTCATGATGGAATGAATACAAAGTGGATCAAATCACCCAGATTCTGGCTGTAAAATAAATCTGTTCGTATGTGTGAATATATCCCCGACAACTGGAAACATTTGCGGGGTAAGGAACAGCCACAGATACGATAAAAGTAGATCACGAACTCAGTGGCACCCACGACGCCTAAAAGACTAACTGAGTTCTGTATGTAGTTACTATTGATAGATTACAATATCAATGTGGAGGTAATGAATATTTTCACATTTCACATGGAGATTCAATTCATTCACTTCCCAATACTGTCAATGAATTTTTGAATGAGATAATATGTGATATTTTATGATTTGGTTCGTCAGCTGCTTTGTATTGCTTTTTGTAACTTGATATGTCTTTCGAGTTTCGAGTTATCATCATTCAGACTCTCAACATTTAAAAAAAAAGATCTCATAGTTTCTTATCATGATTGATTCACCACTCTTGAGGAGTCATCGAGGATTCATCAATGTTCATTCATTGATGAATGCATCGAATTATTACTCTTAACCGTGTGATACGATATCTGGATAGAACTTAGTTCATCTTTTTCAGGCCAATGAATTCATGGGATAGGCTGACGAATCCTTTCGAAACCACTTTCCATCTATTTCACCTCCATTCCTTAGTAAATCCTGCAGATAGAACTTCAGTTCTATCGCCGTAATGTCCAACCACACACGGGCGAGAACACATTTTAAAGGATAATCCTGTTGTGGATAATCTGCACATAAAGGTCGGGTCGAAAGGAGCTCATTATAAAGGCTAGCTATTTCTGTATATGATATTTTGTGGTTTATAAGGATAATTTGGTTACTCAGAAATCGGGTTTGAGCATTAGGCGGTTCAATTATGTCTTCCTACGATCACCTATTGAAACAGTGCATTTAAAATTGTTTTGTAATTCAGAAAGTATCCCAATTCAGTATGGCAACAGGGCAGTCAAAAGTTGAACGCTCTAGTGTGGACATATTTGGAAAATACACGCTTGCAGTGATCGATGAATTACATGATTTTCCACCTGAAGATTCTACCGCTGGTTCCATCACATATGGTACTCATTGTATATTCAGCTTGATTTTGCCAAACTTACCTGTCGAAATATGAATACACTACATTATGTGTACACGAGCTCGAGAAATAATACTGTGAAAAAATTCGATCGGGATGATATCGATGTTATCGATAATATCGATCGATAATATCGATAATTTGGCTTCTATGGATGATACCGATAATATCAAAGACATGAAACAACGTTCATGGAGGCAAACTCAAGTCATCAGAATGCTGGCAAAAAATCCTGAAAATTCTGATAATTCCAGGAGATATCCGAAACCGCATGAGTTGTTGGTAGAATTTTTGATGTCTCCAGATCAATGAGGAGTGAATGATTCTCCTGGCTATTTGTAGAAGCATTCACAGCTCCAACCAGATCTGCTAGAAAGATATACCGAGTCCGAGATAGGTTTTGAGTTTCAATGGAAACATCATATATTCTGCTGCAAGACTGTAAGTTTCCGAAGAAATCGATGAGAAATTCGATGATGGCAGCTCAGAACCGGAATGTCAAATGATCGATTCAATATTGTCATTCTGTAGGTGGGAAGAATGTCCATGTTCAGCAAAAAAACATCATTTCATCATTTGATATTGTACTCACTCGAACTGACTTCCTAGAATGATACGTTTTTCTCGAAGTACTTCCTACGTTCTTCAAATAACTATTGAAATTCGCTATTTTCATAGTAGCAGCCATTCTGCTGCCCCCCAACAGAGATGAACTGATAGATGAACAACTCAAAATTGATGGAAAAGTTCCACATTTATTACGACACATGTTTTGACTATTTTCGTATGTCATACTCATAAGTTCTGTTAGAGATAACAATTACTCTTGTATGAACACGTCTGGCTACAAGCTTCGACATGAGTCTAGCGTCTAGCGGTAATACATGGAGAGGAACGTCAACAACATGATGATTACGACACCAGTTTGAATGGGTTTTTGGCCAGGGTTGTAATTTCAATTCGAAAATGAAGCATGTGAGTTAACTTTCAGAAGGAATGATGCCGTTGAATGATATCTCTGTATGAAAACATCATAACGTTGTTTGTTCCAGATGGAAATTCTTTATTGGCAATGACTGTTGAATCATTTTTCATTTTTGTCTTCGAATTCCTAGTGTGAAAAATTGAGAAAAGCGAAGTTATCAGCATTTTCCTGTATATCTTCTGAAATATCTGACTCATTATCGACTCATCTATAGTTATTTTTCATTTTATATATATTGCTTTCATTTTTTAGATGATATGAGATGAAATAAAATGATATCTTCATTCTTCAGTAGACAACAAAACATTGTATAGGAAAAGTCATACACTCAAATCTAGGTGGATATAAAGAAAAAAAAACAGAAACACACAGAAACACACATCAATTCAAAAATTCAGAATTCCAGTTTCAGATGAAACAATGAGCTGAAGCCACATTATCATTATCATCGCTATTTGTTATTATTTGCTCTTAATATCACCTTCATCTCTGCATAATATGCAATCTGCGGATGGGGTTCAATTCTGCATTAGCTTTTTCATTTTCAGGATGTATTTCTCTCATTCCGTAATATGTTTCGGCTATTAAATGGTGTACTCAATTGATGAATGAATGAATGGATGCATTATTGGTCGAAAGTGCTCTACAACGATTTCTGAATAGGAATCACACGAACAGAATACAAAATTCCTTGGAATCAATGTTTCTTTATCTATAAGATTCATTTTCTGAGTTCTTTCATCCTTTCATTCTTCTTTGATTCAATAACAGTTCATATTCTCGAATCTTCCTGTGTTATCCAAATTGATCTTGAAATCGACAGTACTTGTTGTCTCACAGATTTTGCCATGGATAACAATTTTCGGATAGCACGATAAACTCATATATCATGCATTCCGAGAAAATGTATCTGCCGCATTCCTGAATGATATCATCATATAGTGCAATGAAAGACTGACTATATCCAATCTGAACTTGATCAATATCGAGAAGAACTGAATAGAACGTGATTTGTAACGACGTAGCTCTCCTCGAACTCGACTTTTGTTGAGTTCGAAGTCATCTATTGAAGAAAACAACTATCTATCTACTGTGAAGTGGATCACCCTGGATTCTTTCTGGTATGAAAATGTGTCATCAGAAATGGAACCTAGATTCATTCGTTCCTGAAAGGAGACGCATAGTCCAGATGTATTTTGGTATATTCATATAACAATCACAGAGCTGATGATCTACAAGCTCGGGAATCTTCAGTCACCTTTTGTCTCGAACAACTTCTGTTATCTCGTACACTATGAAAAAGGTCCCTGAAGTGTTACGAGCTTCCCGACTTGGAAGTTTTTTCTCGGAACTTTGGCACCCTCAAGCAGGACATCGATAAATTACAGCTCCGGATTTACAGGAAATAATGCAAGAGATGTCAGACTGCAAAGTTGTAAATGATAGCAGCACAGTATCATTAATCTTCAATTCGGTTGTAACATTAAGCTGATTGGTATCTACCATATGTGCCAGAATTTCGAGTTTGCCTACGGACGCAACGAGTACAGGAAATATTTCCATGGCACTCAGATGTGGGTCACTTGGAAATATTTATTTATTTTTCATCGTGGATGGAGGAATGCTTCCAGTGCCTGATCTTATGAGAATTGAATCGACACTTTTCATGGACATAAGAGACCTCTTCTCTACGACAACCTCGATAAATGTTCATTTCATAACCGCAACTTCAATCATAAACAAGAACATTTTGTACAGAATTCCATTCTTGCAACGGTTGATAGGAAAGTTCATAGGCAACAAATGCGAAATAGAATATCTCGTGTTAGTTCTAGGTTCACCTTATAATAACGATGACTACCGCTTGTCAAATTATGACGTCCAGCGACAAATTGATGAAATGTCATCAGATCGTTTCTGTCGAAGTTTCAATAGGTAGTAAGTAATTTCATAGTTGTTTTCTATAGAAACTTTTGATCAAAACAGAAACTGATAGTGATATTGACTTCGATTTGACACCTCTGAACATATTAGAAGCAGCGAAAGTAACAACACTGTATTTATTACCGGAAACGTCGAAGAGTATGTATCAATGCGCTAATAACCTTTTTTAGGAATGGATGGTAGATCAACACACAATCGTTCTCCGAGAAAGTTTCAATGGCTTATTTTGGCGACTCAGCCGAAACTTTTGGAAGTTCCACTTCGTGGTCACACTTCTCAATGCTGAGAACGACTCTTAGTATCTATAATGATATAGATATTGCCGAATATTTGGATCTGAAAGCATTCCTCAAGCGGCAGTCTAACGGCTACAAACCCAAGAAGTCAAAGATCTTCACAGCAAACTACATCAATAATTTCATTGAATCTGATAGCAAGCCCATTAGCGGCGAATTCGGAGTAATGAAATATCATCAGTTCATTTCTTTCGAAGCTTCTGCAATGCATGCATGTATTGAACGTGAACGATATGTTGTCATAGAAAAAGTATAGTATGCAACGCGAAACAAAATGGGCATCATTTTGTGCTCATTGCATAATATACTATTGTGCATCGAGAATATCGTATCTACAAGAAAATCATCAGTTTCAAGTGTGAACAAATTATTCTTGGATGAGTTGATGGCATAAGACGATTTCAAGTTGATCAATTGAGTTGAGGATCTTAGAGAATCAATATTGATCTGAGTGGACTTCTTGATGATTCTTTCAGTTCACATATTTTTCTGTGGAGAATAATCGTGTTAATATCCAGTGGAATATCAGAATTCGAACAATTGTGAGTCTAGAGAGATTCAGTTATTGAAATACAGGGTACATTTCTTCTACAATCTGTTTCAAAAGTATAGCAGGTGATGAATTCAACTTTGAAATGCATATCGTCAGAAAACCTCCACCGAGTGGTGAGAATGAATTCTCATATATTCCATCAAGTGATTCATATTGAAATCAGTATTATCAGTTATTCACGTCGTATTCGTAGAATAAGGAAATTTTAACCGAAGCACAGCCGAGTGAATACTATAATAGCTTTCGAGTATTATATGAACAAAGATTAACCAATTCTCTCTCCATCAAATATCATTCCAGGAAATTGAATTCGTTGCTTGAAATATTTCATATCATGACGAAATCTGAACATCAGTAGCGTCTGATACTGTGTGCGTTGGGAACTGTTGCGAATCGTCAGAAACATTTCTTTTGTCTGCAGGAAAAACTTCGCACGCACAAAGCAGATTATACTCTGGGATATCATGAAAAAAGTTTCCAGCTATAAGAACTCCACAGTGTATAAGAGAACGTTACATTTGGTGAGAAGAATGGATATCGAATGCCACAGATAAACGCCCAGGAACGTAATTTGCTGCGGTGGTGAAGATGATCAGGTATTTTTGTGCTCACAAGTTCTGTTGAAAATCAATTATAATACTTTGAAGATACGAATGGATTACTCAAGAAGACTTTGTTGTGTTGTTGTTGCGTGGGCTGAAACAGACCATGAAAAAATATTTGTTCTTCGGTCTGGAGCCCTGCATGTGATCCTCATTCCGAAATGAATCTTCATGTTCAAAACATTGCCTCATATCGAACAATCTCAAAACTTAGTTCACCTACGACCACCCTAGGAAACACTGCTCCCGGCATCTTTTTGTTATTTAGAAATCAGCCCATTTCACTATGGTAATAGGAAAGTAAGAGTCACTAGAGTGGAAATATTGAAAAAGCACGCTTGCAGTGATTGATGAATGTGAGGATATCATACCAGAAATTTTCATGCTGATATCATCACAGGTGTTACTTACATTTCAGATTGATTTAGCATCCTCACCTCTCGGGAAATGATTCAATCCACTTCCTTCGAGATGCGTCTGGTAATGTGACCATCATCTCCTCGTTTTCATGAATTTGAAAGGTTGATGTCATGCTACTGTCGATGGGGGCAATTTGGCTAGAATATTCAGTTCAGACATAGACAATTCCAGTTTCACCGGAAGGAATCAACTTGCTTACCCTATATATCAATCCATTTCCAGGTCCAAAGGAGAATTCTGGGCAAATTCATACCCAAATTAGCCGATCTCGGTATGTTTTGGATTTCATTTAAAAAATGACGTTATTAGGCCTGAACGTGACTATCAATTTCTCCTGTATGGAACCTCTTATCATTCGATTGAGGTTGGTTTCCTCAAAGAAGAAGAATAACTCAAGTGTAGTGTGTTGAAATTCCGATAATGGAGAAATACAAGGTGATCAGAAACTAACATATTTTGTGTGTTTTTTCCATCCCAAGAATTAGTTGTTTCTGAAATAATAGACGGATTAACACCGCTGTTTCAGAAGATTTTTTAGTTTAGTTATTCAGAGTTGGCCATGGCGCCCGCAGTTGTGTTATAAACAATCGAGTGTAACGGAAATGATATTGTGAACAATCATGCTGGCTTGTTTGAGTTATTCGAATGGAAGTTACTAGAATCTATTCATCACTCTCGATAAAATTACTAATGAAATAATAGTCGGCTATTCGTCATGGTCTCGGGTTATCTTTTGAGAAAATAACATATTCTCCTGAGAAAGAGTCTCTCGTACCATTGCAGATATTCACTCACATTTTACATCTCTCATCAAGAGTTTCTCTTTAATACTGATAGGTTTTCTCAAGCTCGACCTCTGGCGAGGTAACTGTTCCATCTCACCACTCCATCTCACGCTAGATTTCGATTGAAGAATCTATTCGAATGCTCAAACTTGGTTGCACTAGGTAACACTAGTTACTGGTACTGGTAGGTTGACGATGTGAATCAACGTCGAGGCTTCACCATGGTTCATCAAGAGCGATTGTCCAGAAAATCAGATATCATTATAATATACTGATGCGGATGTCTATACTGTCGCAAAAGGACATTTGCCTAAGTATATTCCGAACTCATCATCACTATTATTGAGAACAATTCATGTCGTAATTACAAACGGTCAAAACATTCTCATCGAGTGAACATCATAGATTATTAAACATAATCCACGTACCAAGAGAGGCGCTCGAGTAATTCTGCATTTTTCTACTGTGACTATTTTCATTTTATCCAGCAATATTGATATTCATTGATTCCCTATTAATTTTGTTCTTTTGGAATGAGTCTTTTATCGTGTTAGAATCCTCAGAAATTCCAACTATCAACAATAATAAAGTCATATTTGTGACAATAGTGAAGAAAATATCGTCAAAATCGAGATGCATCCTGATCGAGAATGTCGAGAAATTCCTCCTCCAGATTATTCCAATGCGTTAGTGATCTGTTATCCTACGGATTCCCTGCAGTTTCACTGTGAGTGATCGTGCCCATTCACTTCGACGAAAACTTCATGAAACTTGTAAACTGAGGACCAAACAAGTATCTTCATTTTACAGCAGATGCGTGTTGAATATTGTCGTTCTGGTGGTGAAAGCCGTATCAGAGTGCGAAGTTGGAAATGCCTGGCCTCTGGGTCCATTTAGATCCAGACTCTCGACACGCCTCAACGGCAAACTAACCCCACGTTTAATTTCATTTGTGAGAGTATGCAACGCGACCGAATCCACTTCGATGTTATAGCAGACTAGCTCCAACTCCGATGATGTGGTGAGAATGTACATAAGAACAGACTTATTGGATTTATGTCTCGGAATTTGAAGAAACTTTCCCAGATAATCACCGTCAAGATGGTGGAACGAACGATTTGCATTCCGGTCGAATCATACCGAAGAGATACTGCATGAATTCGAACCAAATATCGCAAATGAAATCATAGAAAGTCATGTTGAAGTTATAGACTGGAAAAATCCATGGAGGAACTGTACAACATAGATTTTTGATGTCCTGGAACTCTTTTGAATCAAATATTCAAATGTAGTTATCATTCCAATTGACCAAGGAAACACATACACACACATACACACTACGAACGGCTATTATTCCCTCTTTTCTCAGTGGTATTAAGGTGAGTAACTACTATAGATCTCATATATCCGATGATAATACAGTACAGTATCCCTGACCTAGCATGCATCAGAACTCACTCTAATGACTAAATGATTATTGAAAATATTCTTCCCAATCAATGTTCCGATTGATTTCATCTCGTTCCATGAGGAATCCATCATGAATATGAGTTGTATTGAGTGATTATGAGATGGAACTTCTGTAAGAATGATCGGTATTGATTTTCACTTCACACCCACCATATGCTTGAATTCTCCCAAGATGTGATCATGGCCTGGGGCCTTCCAAGAAGGGTGGAAGAGAATTATAATCATAACACAGATTTTCATATAACGCTAGACGATTTTTGTTCATGGGTATCTCATATCTCAGCTCTTACATACGTAATGATAACTTTGTACATCATTCAATTTTCAGAACCAAACTTGATTACATCTCTATCACTTTTCGTTTCACCTCAGAATTCTCTCGTATTCCTAACTGATATTCATTGCATCATTTCTCTTACAGAAATCGTTGAAAATCCTTTGCTTATTCTCCTTCCTTTTCTTCATCAGACACTGAAAGCACTAGACAAATCTGTATGATCAGAAACGTTGAGATTTTCTGTTCAGGGCTGAATTGGCAAAACTATTCGGTCTCTTGCCACACTTTCAATGACTTCCGAATCATCAAGTTCCTCTCAAGCATCTCAACAATTTTCCTCAATCGAACTACTGGCTACCAGCGTCACTGAGGAATTTACGTTTATACCTGATCGTCCAATAAAAACCGAAATGCATCAAAATATGAAGTAGGTACTCTATCTGGATCAATGTATCTGATGATTTGATATTGATACCATGTTCATTCTCATCACTCATTTCATGTCACGATTATAACGAAATAGTGGACAGTATCCAGTTTCATATATATCCCATGATTCGACAACTATGTTCGACACATCGAGAACACGCATATCCATTCCACCAGAAGACCATCTGTCAGGCAGCTTCTGAGTGCTCCACAGTTTGGGAACTTCTGAACGGTGAAGCAGTATTTCTCGCCCAACTTTATATCCGTGTGACGCAAAGCGATATTCAGTGTCGAATTTTCTGCTTCTGAAAGCAAATACAAAGGGAGCTGCTATCCCAAAAGAAAACAATATCCTCATTGGTGCTTTGAGTGATAAGTCCACAAATGGTATTCCTCACAGGGTGTGTAGGCAAATTTAATGACGATATCGAGGCTGGAGAGCCTATAAATTCTACAGAAAGCGTTTTCGGATGTGTTCGTAGAATTTCCTCCTGGTACCCTTCCGTTTCTCGAGTCAATAGAGATTCTTGAAAATCTGTTTCATGAATGTCAACAATCCAAAATTCTGTGGTCCGATGGAGAAGTACTTCTTCCAGTCTGATGATGAAGCGGAAAATGGAATTTTAAGATGCTCTTTTCCTCCAACATTCAATTTCGTAGTTACTTGGAGCACACTTGGCACCTCTTTCATTGAGTTGGGAGGTTCTTCTGAGAGATAAAGTATGAGTCCAAGATATATTCCTCCTTCAGGCATACAAACATGACCATACAGGCAGTTCCAGATATGTCTTCAGAAGATGATACCATAGATTCTTAATACCAAGAGATAATCGAACTGAACTTATTCTCATTAAAAAATTCTCTCTTCCGCAATTGCCATGGTGTTTAAATGACCTCGATTGATGAAACTTTATGAAATACACCACCAACAGGATCTCGATTTGAAGAGTGATTTCCATTCGATAGTTATCAACAAGCTCAATACATAATAATTCATCAATGTGTTCAATGAGATCAGGAATTGTGTCATTGAAATATCATCCGAAGTCATGTTGAGAGCGGTGTCTGATTTCCAAATAATTTCAAATACGTACAATAACTAGAGGTATAACTGTTCAGTCGCATTTTCCATCAATGATTAGATTCTCGTTCAAATCCATCGATAGATGTATATTCACGTTCCTCATATTCGATGCGAGCACATAATAGTATATATTCCTGAGAGAATATGATGATTTGGGAGTCATTGGAATCAAGCCCAGGACCATTTGTAATAAAGCTATTGATTCGATCCCATTCACTTCGATTCTTTACGACATTTTGTTGGATTATGTTCAAAAGAAATCGAGCAGTGTGAAACTTCGCTGTAACCATCTAGTCTTATATTGAGAGGCATGTTTCCAAGCAAGTGAGCATATCCACCAAGAAAGCTAACAGTTTCTGCGACTTCCATTCAAAATATCCTATCGAGGTGATTGATTTTGTCAATGAAATGGATATTATATTTGGAGTATATCTTCATTAGAACTGACTTATTATTCAGTCTTATGTGTCAATCTATTCTGTTCGCGTTTCACGACTTCCTCGACCGTTTGTCAACAGATTGCTAGCCAATCTATATTCCAGTTGCCTTTAGAAGAACTGCATCCAAATGACTATACATACTCATACTACACAGACTATGGACACAGAGGTTATGAGGTTATGAGGATAGGTATGGTGTAGACTACACCACACTTATAACCCGACTTTTAACCCGACTTTTAACTCATGTTTGCGTACTAATACTAAAGTGACTGTCGGCACTAGAAATCTCATTTTTGAAACTTAGCAAATCTATTCTAGGATGTAGTAGATTGGTAATCTCTCGAACTTCTCATGTTTGAAGAACTTTTCCAATTGTTCCCGCTCCGATGATGCTGAAATTCATCTATACGCAATTCTCAAAATCTTCCGTTCATCAAGAATAGTTGCGAAATTAGACTGATCATTGGTGGGATGCACTATTCCCTCTGCTTGAGTTTAAAACATTCCGCAATGAAATCATCATATCAGAATATCAAGATATCTATTCAACATGAACTCATCATTCTGGGTGGATCAATGAATAACCGTACTTATTCCAAGAATTCCTCAGTATCCACATCATGATGATGATAATTTTTTCAGATCAGAATCAAAAGTACTTGCCAGTCTCAATATTTCGAGTATCACTCATTCGAATGTAATGAATGGAAATACATAATTAATGAACATAAATAAATAATTTCGTCATTTTCATGCTTCCATTCTTCTAGTTCGGGAACTCTCGTGATGGTCTTCTATTTCCATTTGCTTTCCGTGAAGCGTTCCATGAATTTTCAGCTTCTCTTGTATCTTTGTTATATCCCTGTTTCTTTTCTGGTTGATGATTTCTTCATTATCTCTCTCTTCTTGCTCTCTTACCAGTTCCAGCATGATGTCATTCTTTATCATCACATTTCTCTTTTTTATCATCGTAGTTTCTGACCACTTCCTCCATTCTCCGTCGTCTGGTTCATCATTGTGATACATGCTGTCTCCTTCTACCCATTCTTTATTCCTGTACATTGTCAATTCCTTATATCATTCGGAAACTCTTTGTTCATCCAATCCAATGAAGAATCTTCCTGCTGAACATTTCATTTTGTGTTCTCGCAACCTACTCCAATTGTAATCTTGGCTTTTCCTCCACCTTGTTGATGAAACGGACTTGAGGTTCGGAGGTTGAATTCTCATTTTTGACCAGATTCTGTGAATTCTCTGTTTCCGAAATTTGAATGAACAGCCTACCAGATTGTCGTTTGCATATCAGAATGGTAGATTTTGCAGATGAATCTCTTCCAAATTCACCAATTCCTGAAAAATCTAGAAGACGGTTTACTATAATCAAAAACTGTCTATTCTTATCACTCATGGCTATTTCAAAACCGTCCATGCTCACAGTTCCGAATGGGTATTGTGATGTCTCAACAGGAATCATTTTGTTTCTCTCTCGAGACGACGTGATTCTAGTGCAAGTTTCCCATGATTCAATTCCATTTCTAATATCTCTTGCAATTCTGAGCATGCTTCCGATTCCTAATGAATGTCCCGAATGAGATCATTTTCCGTAGCAATTTCAAGGTACTCATATTCTCTATCCTTTCAGAATTATACCATCTCCTATCATCAATTCTTTTGTGGATGCCCAAGGAACACTAAAATTTTCATCAATTCATTCGGTTCTATCTCATCATTTGGGAACTGAAGCCAAAAAAAAACAATGACAGCGGTTCGGAGCTCATACATACGCATGCGCCAGTCTAAAATGAGGAGCGACTTCCATATGAGAAGCGACTTCCGACGAGCTCTCGGAAGTGCATCAGCAATAATACCTTCTTGTTCCTTTCCGATTCTCAACTCTTCGAATATTGAACTTTCCTGAGCTCAGTATCATAGATTGGGATCTTTCTCGAATCTGCCTCAATAGTTTTTATAATATGTCCATGAGTGGAGAAAGATCTGTTTCTATAAGAACTTTTCTGCCAAAAATATGCTGATGAAATCGAGGACAATCGCAAAGATTTCGGAGATCGTCGGAAGATTGCATCATTTGTTCTAATTCTTGAACAATTTATGAATCAATGTCTTCATACAACTCGTCCTGTGACGAGATCTACATATTTCTCTTCAGTATTCTCTTTGGTAGTGTGCTCTAAGTGGTGATGCAATATTCAATGTAACTGAAATTATTACAAGCTCCAGCTGAGAGCAGTGTTCATGTTTGAGATTAACTACCATGGACTGTTGATAGTATTTTCAATTATTCCTCTCAAATTCCATCCCGTATGTACCAATAGTTTCCATAGAACCGCCTGCGAATACCTCCGAATTTATATTCGTTGATTCTAGATATATTCTAGCCTCATTCAATATTTCTGATAGCTCCTGTATCTATAGTTGGAACTGCACATATTTCACGAAATATTTTCGAACCATACTAAAACATTATGCATAACTTCACT
This sequence comes from Gastrophysa polygoni, assembly GCA_963576655.1. Lineage (NCBI taxonomy): Eukaryota > Metazoa > Arthropoda > Insecta > Coleoptera > Chrysomelidae > Gastrophysa > Gastrophysa polygoni. The sequence continues at coordinate 17,160,335 of OY755091.1, forward strand.
CTCTTCTCCGATTTGTGAAACGAATTCAACATCTTCACTATTTGTTCCTCCTTTGCTCGAGAATTCATTTATTTCTTTCACTTCCAAACACACTTTATGAAAATCACCAATTTCGTCACATCCTTCACATCCAACGCGTTTTGCTGGAAATTCGAGCTTACATGCCATAAACTTTCATGTCATTCCAATCCACAGAATGCACATGTTCCATTTTCATGTTGAAACTATCTCCTTTTTCGGATCTTGCATATCTTATTGGTAGTGGTTCGCTTCAGCAATAAACACCTCAAGTGATTACCTCAGCAAATAAATGGTTATCCAAAGAGGTTTTGAGCTGAAAACAAATCTCGAATGCCTAATATAGTATCACAGAAAGCATTGTATTATATCCGCATATAACTTATTGTTATTTGAGCCTGGAATTGGGTTCTAATGAAATAGTTTATATTTGTTTTGGTACCGACGAAATCAATCTCTTATCAGTGATTATTGATGAAATAATAAGGACTATGAGCGAACTGAATAATTCGATTGAAGCAAGTGAGGCGAGGCTATTAATGAAATTTCCTTTTATTTTCACAAGAAAAGGAACTTGATGAAGAGAACGACAATCTCACAGAAAAAAACTGAGAGTATTTCGAGAGATATAACAAAAAGTAGATTATCATTATTAATCGATGGTAATCAGACACGTCAAATGGTTTATTTTCCACTAATAGAATCGATTCTTAGCTATAGCATATTAGCATAAGGAGGTGTCAAAAAAACTCATCTGAACATACTCAATGTGACACACAAAAAAGAATCGAAACCATTATGAGAAGAGATTAGAAAGATTCAACTGAATTATCATATCATGAAGCTCAAATTCTCGATATGAGGCAACTCTCCTGCGAAAGAATTCCCATTTATTTTCCCAATAAAAAATCCTCTTCAGGAGCGCTGAATCACCCGTACGAAACGCAACAAAAATCAAAGAAATTATGCAAATAAGATGGAGGTGATGAAACCTGTGCCCAAAGATATATTGAATATATTGGACAGAATTTCTCTAACAAATTGCCTGAGCTGTTAGGAGTATTTATGAATTTCCTCATGATTGAAAAAAAAAGATATCTATATAGATGATGGAAAACCGAAATTATATCAACTCATTACTTGACACATGAGATTGTGTTATGAATAAATATTATTATAATAATTTCCATTATCATCATTATTATAATAATCATTATCATCGATATCATCATAAGTATAATCATCATTTTCATATTATATATTATTATCATTATTATTTTCATCATTATCCTTTCATTTGATATCGATATATTTTTGAATGATCGGATAGTTTTGTTTTTAGTTTAGAAGCTGAATTCGATAGAAAGTTTCTCTTTGAGTGCACTATTTTCTTCTGTTGATTTCTTCAATGTTTTTTTCTTTCTCCTCGATTTTGAATGTAGTCTCTTTCCGCAGTTGATCACAATGTTTCCACAATTCTGTAGATTTTCTTCGCACATTGGTTTTCTTCGATTTCTGCGATTCGAACCTGACTCCATATTTCCTGATACTCATCGAATACTATCCCAATAACGAATCGATAATCAAATAACAGAATATTCGATCAGAAAGATATCCAATCTGACATAGATTCATTTTTCAGCTTTTGTGGGAGATTTTCTCTCCTCGTTCTGAAAAAAAGGAGTAGAAGTCATCAAAAATTATTTCAAATGATTCGTTTCAAAGGACAGATTTGTTACCTGCCCAGAATGTCACTGCGCTCGAAATTAAACCTCAAGAGAGCTCAAAGAGTAATTCTCTATTTGTCAGTGACACCTTGTTTTTCAAAGAATTCGTAGATACTGATTCATTTTCGATTGAAACAAAACTTTCACTCATCTCAGTGGACGATCCGAGAACGAATCTGCTGCCGTTTTCAACACAATTGGAATATATTTTCTTCGTAACATTATCTCCAATGTTGAGTTGTTTTGACACTGATAATTGACAAAGCAACTGATCACAAATATGTTATGACTGAAAATACATTGGAATAATTTCAATATTTCATATTTTATTTTTTCGAAAACAACGAGAGAAAATCCCACACAAAAGCTAGAAAATCAATGTACTACCCCCTCGAATGACTAACAGACAGTATCTGACATAGATTGTTCATAAACTACCTACTGAATTCAATGTTCCTTTGGGAACAGCTGCTCGGTAGCATTAATGTTTCAATTTCTCTTTGGATATCGCAAATTCATGAAATTCATTACGATGAATCTGAATAACTCTGTGTTGTGCTGAAAACTCACGGACGTTTGTTACTTCTGGCAAAATAAATGAAGATCTCGATCTACCAGCTGCACAATTCATAATAGCACTCAGCTACCTCGTTTGAATACGGAAAAATGATTCAACTGCCACTTATAAACGCGAAATCTATTTGATGATGAAATGAGGCTCGAGGAATGACCATTATGAAACTTGAGAGCCTCAGAGAATTCGGAAGTGGGGAAGATATCCAATTAGTTATCATTGTAAAACTATTCAATATTCATGAGGGCAGCTGCTCGAGTTTGTATAACTTGTTAGTCGATATTTGCAAGTAGAGTCTGTATCAATTACGGTCGAAGTTTATTCCATCGGATCTGACGATAGAATTTATTCTCTACTCAGATAATTCCATGATTTTGTGGATAAAGGTAATTCCAAGTGTTGTTGTGCTTATTAACGCAAACAGCACCAGCCAATTAGGAAATTATTCACTACCAATTGCTACGTCATCATAATCTGGATCGATTCATAATACCGCTAAGGAACGCAAAGTACCGCATATAATTTATATAATATAGAAATTTTCTGCATTTCCTGAATCTAACAGTGATAATCGATTCCCAGGAGAGGAAATTGACGCCATTTCATCACGATGTTGAATTTTTTGTTATTTGTTCGAAGTATTGTACTCCTCACGATCATTACATGATCTGAAATGATTCAATGCGCTGACCAAGAATTACTCGTTTTTTTTTCCTCACAACGCTGATTCTGAAGGGAGATAATCCTTGAGTGGTTTGAAGAAAAAATTTCCACTCCAACATAGGTCCGCAACTGCTTCGATCGAGATATGGGTGATGTCTGAATAATTGAGTTGTCATAATGTGAATAATGTTACAAGCCGCGTATCTTGCTGAGGATGTGTCAAAATTGTTCGAGTGCAAAACACCAGACAGTGTTCTCGGCGTACTAGATCTTTCTAGCACACCAGATAATCCTACTTCTCAACGGCCAATCATAGAGCGAATTATTGTTTTTCGTTTTCTGAATCGAAAACTATCCGCCGGACGAAAAAAGTCAAGAGACCATTCTCATGAGAGAATGAATGATAACGAATAACATTCATTAACGAAAAGTATAGCGTGTCATTATTTCGATTGGAAATAGGCAAAGCATATCAATGGCGATATCAATGATGGATATGAGGAAACATTCATCATTGGAAATATCGTACAGAATCAGAATTACGGTTGTAGGTATATTGTAGGAAGTCTTTTTCTCGAATTGCAACATCTTGCATATCAGAATTCGAGTGACTGCAAATCATCCAAGGATTGAAGCCCTGTAGGAACAATCATGCATGGATTCCACAGACTCAAATTTTTACTTTTGGAATTATTTTGAATGACCCTTCAAATTGTGTTTGAACCTTCAGAAATCCCGACTAACAATGATCTGAAAATTACATCGATGAAAATATCAATTCCATACATATTCCAAAGTAGTGCCTGGCGAGGAGATTACTATCGTGAAGATGTTACAGAAATTAATATCGATGAACCTCAGCAGCTTCACGTCCACCTATTCCAGGAAAACTAATCCCTAAATCCCTAACTAATTCATCATCCTTGACATTTTCCAACTTAGGGGACTCATTGACATGCTATTTATATTAAACGATGTGAAATGAATATAGAGTGCTGATAACACGAAATGAAATGAAGGTTTCAATGTTAAACGAGAACGAGAAAGGAAATCCATCGCTGTCAGACCGTGTTATAGTGAAAAGGGTCGCTTTCCTCAGTCTGCGCCCTAGTGGTTGAAGATTAAAAATCACCGTCCAATCTGGAAAGGGGTATTTCAACGATACAGAATCAGCAATGAAATTGCATTCCTACGGTCCCTCCTTCGCAACTACTGCAATCCAGACCGGGACATTCCTCTTTGATGAATAATTATTTTTGAACTCTCCAAAACTGACTTGACAGAATTGAAATGATGTATGTGAAATTATGAGAGGTGGTTTTGATATGAATGATTTCTTCATTTCTTCTCGCAATTCACCCAAAAAGTAAAATTTTTTGCAAAGTGAATTACCTACTTGTGTGATCATCTAATATAACTCGTTTCAACTTTATATCATTCAGTCGTGCATATATGACACTCATATTTGGTAGATCAAAGAAAATATTGCTCGAATCAGAGATTCTTTTTTTTACGTGTTACTGTCAATATTTGTCCCATATCATTCGTATCGATCGAATTACGTACGATAGTGAACTAACATTGATGATATCAGGAGATATATTATCTGCAACAAAATTAATTCGAAATATGTGATAATTCTGATATAGAATCGGAAATGGCTGATAGTGGAACAAAATATTGATCCTTCCACATCGTTTTCAATTGAATACCCCTCCACTCACTCCGACACAATGACATGATGACCGTCGAAATTTTTTGGTGAGATCAATCCCGTGGAAACCATCCTCGAAGATATCATGACAAGAAATATCCAAAGTTTCAGCCTCAACAGCTTGTTGTATCGAAGTTTTTCGTATTTATCCTAGATGCCACCCGGTGCACAATGTTGTTTTTTCATTTGCCAAAACTTTATCGATAACGACATGGAAGTTATTATAGGACAAGTTGTTAACTGCAGGATGAACGATGAGGTAGATATAATTAAGGTGATTCCAATAGTTGAGAGACATGCTATTTTTAATTTCTCAATATCAAACTGAGCGGTGGGGTAACATTTCAAGGAACTCAGATCAAAAACTGGAATGGAAAAAGCAGATAAAAAGTGTCTGTAATGAATTGAACAAAGCATTCTTTGCGATAAAACAAAAAAAAAAAGTTTACGAAGAGAAAAATATTTCAATTGTGTTGAGAACGGGAGCAGATTCGTTCCCGAAACGTCCACCAAGATTAGAAGAGGTTTTATTATTATTAAATATATTTGTATTTCCAAATTCTTTCAAAAACAAGGTGTCACTGACCAATAGAGAATTTCTCTTTTAGGTATCTAAAGGTTTAATTTCAAGCGCAGTGACATTTTGGAACAGATCCTAAATCTGTCCTTACTACAAATATATCGCAATGATTTTTAATAACTTCTACTCTATTTTTTAGAAACGAGGAGAGGAAATCCCATCAAAAGCTGAAGAATGAATGTACCACCTCCTCGAAAAACTCACAGACAGTAATTAAATTAATTCTTGTTCAGATATATCGGGTCTACTGAATATTTACTTCGCCATGGCATATTCCCACATATCTCTCAATATAATAGCATGGGGTTCTACCAGCGAATTTTCCAGAGTCTTTGTTGCACAAGAACGAATCATTAGATTTTCAATATGAATCGCCTTGATAGTTGCAAATCAGTATTCATACGTGAAAATTCACTGACAGCTCACTCAGTATATATTTTGAAATGAATTAGATTCGCCAGAACTAATTTTCAATACGCGACAGGAAAACCTATTACGGACTCCACGACACAAATTTGCGAAATATGAGAACTCTCCGTTATATAATGGGATCAATTTTTACAATAAACTGCCTATATCCATCGAGCAATCCACTTCTGATAATATATTCCATAGAAGAGTGAAAGAATAGCTAATAAAAAATGCCATTATAGCGTGAATGAACGATACTCTGAATTGAACATTTAAAGTCAAATGTCTGATATAGATTCTGAATATTTGTATGACATATGAATTCAGGAGTGTAAAAGTGGCCTATTTTATCATTTCATTATTTCACCTGTATGTAATCATATAAATAATGATCTGTTTGTTATTAATTGTGTGTATTTAGATGTACTACTATTATGTAATATTTTTCATCTGCAGATATTTTATATTTCATTTATTTTTCAGTCTTATATTTTCGTTCATAAGTTTATAACTCCAAGTTGACATATCATATGTACAATTGTACCACAGAGGCGAATAAATTCACTATTCTATCCTATTCTATTCAATACCGATGGAACAGTGTACATAATTGAAATTTTGATTTCGAGCATTCATGCTTCATTGTTCTTTCCTTTATTCGAACTAATTTATAATAATATCCTCCAGATGGACTCACGAAAGAAATTTTCTCGATTAGCATTTTGGCAATATTAACCACATAATTAACCAAAGGCAACGTTGTACCTAGTGTAAAAATCACTCATTCATCAAACGACGCGCTCTAACCACCGAAAAACGACCTCATAATGTTGAGTTGAACTACAAAGTGGTAGCAACTTTTACCCAACTAATTACAAGTGATAAATATTCAGAGAATAGGTCATTGTTGATTTGGGATTCTGCAATTGAAGAACAAACTTTGAATTATGAGTGATTATCAATTCCCAAAATGTCACAAATGTCACAAAGAGGTGTGCATCAAATGAGAGAATACCTATACGATTCATTACGTATTTATTGTCGATATGACTTTTTAAAAACAATTCTCGTACTCGGAAAATTTACTATTTATTTTCTCTCGATACATCACACTGTGGAATGATATCGATCATGGGATCAGAGAACGAATAAACACTGAGTACGAATATCATCTGCTGTTCAAACCACGCAGGGCTTATTCAAAGTAGCGTCAGCGCTGATAACTGTGATATCAGGAAAATGTATCATTGCTGACATTGCTTCTCTCATACATCGGAAAGCTTAGAAGTCGTCGTCAAGTAATCTAATACTTTAGTGAATCAGGATATTTCACAATGAAACATATATATGAGCTCGACGGTAGCGGTAGCATCCGTGATGTTCATGAGGTTTGGATATTTCGAATCATTGGCGCCTGAGGATATTGTCATCCTAGGTAGGTTTATGATGAACTATTCTGGTAAGGTGATATTGTTACTATCATATCATTACTCACCTCGCTAGTTGTCAAACCAGCCAGTGGAATCCAAACCACCGTGGCCTTTGAATTATTTCCATGTGAAATTTGATGAAATCATTACTAACCATATCGCTTGACCACCTCGATCATTTGATCGCCAGGTGTGAGAATTTTTCACGTGTTCATCTCCAACAACAAAGGAAAATTTCAGTTAACTACTAATGAACTCAGGAAGATTGTAGATAGATATTTTTGGTATATTTTGAATCAATTCCGTTTTCAAATCTGTGTTTCTTCTGATGATGTATCAGTATCGATGTGTTACAGTTCCAGGAATTCTCCAATCAGTTCGCTGTTGAATAAATCAACATGCTTGATATGGAGAATGACGATACCTACATATAGCTTGTTGATATCAGTATATCCTAATGAACAGAAGACCTCGAGTGTTCATTCTCATAATCATCGTTGAAGCCATTCAAGGCCAAATTGGCCAAGAATCACATATATCAATGAATCGATGATTTTCGATATTATGTTGAGTATTCCTCCTCTTGCGACCACATCTATAATTATTAATCATATGAACACCATCTCACCTACGATACTCGATATTTTTGTGACTGTTCTTGATATGTCCTCCATACTCATTGAGTATCAATAACTCTCCCCTTGCCCAGATAACAGTGACCTCACCACGAGATGTCTTTATTGTCATCATCAAGATCACTCACTTCAAATTGTCACAATGATTAATTCTTCATGTAGTCCACCTCCACGAGATATCACAGGTCTCAACATCCAAGCAGAAATGGCGATCTTCTGACGGGTCGTTCAAATCTATCTGCCAAAAATAGCCATGGAAGGAAGAGGAATGGAGAGAGAATACATTTTCATTGATAGTAGTCCTTTACATCGAATTCCCATTATGAAATCAATTGGAAATTATTTATTTGCTCATTATGTGTATTATTCGTAGGAACTCGTCATTATGATTATTCATTTGTAACAATCTCGTCACGATCTCAATCTGGTTGGATGTGCTAGCTCTCGTAGATCTCTCCAAAAGCAGCTGATACGAATTTGACGAACTGCTCGTCACCAGGACAAATATGCAAATTTTCCAAACTCTTCGCTTCAGCGATATGTATGTGAATTTCCACAAGTGACATCTTCAAGATCTCGCCAGGAATGATAATAATGGTCTTGGCAACCCCTCAGTGAACTCGCAAAATGCGTCACAATTTCCTTGGAAGGTATCGCTAGGAAATATTTAGTACGTCTTCCTATCATGAAAAACACTGAATACTTCATAACAATTGAATACTTCAATACGATATAACAGTATGTGAGAAGAACAAACAATCAAATTGAATCAAACCAACATATACTATCGACAAGCAGCATGAAAATATAACGATAGATGAAACAATGGATAGAACAATATTTCTTTCAGACATTTATGTTCCGTTCTCTTCATGAACTACGAACTTTTGAGTGTTTCTACTCCACGAGAATGACATTTTCCTAATCCTCACAGCGCACAAAGTTTGTTTCATCGCTCTCCTGACTAAGTACTTGAATTCATGAGCTTTCACAGATCTTGCTGATCTATTATATTTCAGGATTTGATATACCTTTGTCGCCTGGAGCTACATCTGTAATCGAGGGAGAGAAAAAAAGGTTTCCTATAAGCTGAAAATATATTATTCAGCAACATTGAGTTCTCAATATAATGCGAATGAATCCAGTAGCTGACGTTTTTGTCATTTCGCACGGTGAGAAGATGAAAGATGGAACGAAGACACTTCGAGCACTGAAACACGTTCTATGATTCTTGATGAAAATATATTCGCCGTCAATGAATTCCATTATAACGATATATAATTTCTTTCCCAATTTTGTCCCATTTCCGACTGTATGATGTATGGTGGCTTTCTTCTCGTGAGGTGGAAGATTGAAAACTGTTCTTCATCAAGCATGGGAGTCTTTTCATATTTCTCTCTATGGAACCAATTTGTCAATTCATTTTCGACGTATTGATTGAACAATTATTCCCGATTATCGTTCCGATTCGTTCCATTCGTATCAATCAGCTGATCACATGGGAATTTTCAGAATAGTGAAATAAATCTGGCACCGTCGAGCAGGGCTGAGGGCTGCCAAATTCGAAAGGCTGGCTTTCAATGTCACACGTATTTTTGGAAAGGATATATTTCTATGAAATGTTCACCGAGGATGACGTTACGATGTAATAACAACAATTACATCTGGATGGCCGAGAAAGCACAGTATGATGCAAATGTTCATGATGTGACAATGAGAAACTCATGACGATATCCAGAAGAAGCAAAACACGGGTTCTCTTCCATTCTCAAATGCGAAAATTGACAGGTGATCTCTCTCACCTGAAGAATCCATTTTCGTGAATGCAACAACGGAAATGTAGCTCTGGTACGGTTAGTTCTGTGATTCTAGATTGGAACTTTCGTAGTTGCGATAGTTGCGAATCAATCTGAGAAGGACGGAAACGCTTTCGTTTTTGTTGATATTTTGAAACACTAGTTTGACCTACTGTGATTTTGTAGACCAAACTGTAAATGATATACTATGGATTGAATATGATAACGAGGCGTTCGTTTTTGTTGTGCACGTAATGTGTATGACTTCATGAAACAACAAGTGATTGGCGTTGGTTCAGGCTGGAAACCTTTCCAATTCCACTCATGTGGATATCCTCATACGAATCATTTCGATTGATGAAATAAAAGAGATGACGAGAGGTGAATGGAAAAAGAGATAGTGAGTTTTTTTCTACTGGAATTCCTTCGCCTTCGTAGTTGTGGAAACGCCAGTATTCATTATCAGAAATAGTAGTTCATTTCCAGATGTACAAGAAAGCCTCGAACGTTTCATCCATTTTCCAGCTTTCAGTGTGCACGAAATTGATGGCACGCATCACAAAAGGCATGCTGTCAAGTCTGTTTCAACAATAAATGAGTTATTTCCTGAACTCATCAATCCACACTCTGGAAATTATCTCGAAAAGGAAAAGGGCAGATGATGATCAGATATCTGGACAGTGGAGCATTTTCATATGAATGGATTCATGATTTCTTCCATGGTTCATGTGCTCTGTTTTCGCATGAAAATTGCGGAATTTCTGCATCGCATTCATGCATTGAATCCGAAACCATCAACTGTTTCATGTGTTGATGTTTTTTCTCCCAATTTCTCTTGATTCATCAGGAGATTGTTTTCGAAATGTTTCTTACGATAGAACTGCTCAGACTATCAACATACATTTTCAACTTCTTTGTCAAAGGCAACATCCATTGTAATAACTCGTTTGCTGGGGCTACTTTCTTCAACTCTGCTATCCCATATGCAAAACATATTTTTTATTTTTGAGTAGGGGTGATGTGAATATTTTTTCCCATGAAATTGATATCACTATCATATGAAGATTTGACGACTGTCATAGTGGTTTGATCAAATAGTCTAGCAGCTATCAAAGTGATGACCTCTCCTCGAGTGGACACTTTCATGGAACGAAACTACATACAAAAATCTCACGAGGTGGGCAGAAATGAGGAACTCATCCTGATTGGATGACAAGGTATGGTGAGGTGAGAAGTTTTACCAGACAGACCGACGTGAAAAGAAGCATCAACGCATCTGAGTTTGACACGAATCAACTATCACATGATATGGAACTGTCTACGGAATTTCCACGAGCTGGGCAGGAATAACAAACTGGGTCCTCCTCGGATGCCAAAACACGTCGTATCGAGGAAATTCAAAAAACAGAAAGACTGGCACAAAAAGAGTATCAAGGCCAGAAATCATTCTGGAGCCTTGAAATCTTCAGAAGGAAATCAAGAAAGAGATCATTGAAGAGACTCTCGAAATTATGGCATGTCAAAGATCTCATCAGATCATTGCTGAGAAATTTCTCATGAATTGACAGGATGGATCTGGATGCTCCAACAAGATAATATATCACACATCTCATCACATCCTAGATATTTCGATAGTTAGGAACGTACCAGCTGCCAATGTAGGAAATCATAGAAAACCTCACAAATCACAAGCTAGAGCCAGAACTCAGAAGAGCTGATTCGAAAAAAAAAACGCATTCGGAAAGTGAAGAATATGGATGAAAGTATACTGTATCCAGTGGAAGCGCATCCGTCTTCAACAAATGACAACACTCATATGATGCTACTCGAGATAGGCTCTTATCCTCAACAGTTCGAAAGATTATGTGTGGGTTGATCTAATTTTCAATGGAAATATGAGGTGCCCATTTCATCTCGCATCGATACCATTCACTTCGAGATACTTCTTGCGGAAATTATGTTGACAGACTTGCACTGATTGTATATTATTCCACATTAACTCCAGCTCACATGACACTTCAGTTATCTTGGTGTTGAACTCCACAGAAAATTTGAATTTCCACAAAATAATTGCACCGCTTTTGACAGTACACGTTAATGAAGCACTGTTTTATCTCACACTAATGGAATGGAGTTTGCGGAGGTGAATTCTCAGCAATGAACAGTTGAATTTCTACGCTCCAGTGTTTGCATTCTAGTCAAAGAAGGGAATAATTGTCTCAGTGATATATTGGAATCAGCTCAGAAGTAGGATGATATCAAGGAAATACGAGTTATAATTCAATGAGAAATTCTTATCCTCAGAAAACATCGCTGGAGATTACATAATCGAGACTCCTTTTCTCTTGCAATACAATTCATGATACAATTGACAATCTAGATCTTGATCGAGCAAATCGCAAAATCGAATCGACTAACACGAAACTAACACATTCACAAAGGGATAAGATTCAACATTCGTCTACTAATGAATATTTACAAACTGCATGATATTTGTGATACATCTCATGCTCTCAGATTGCTAGAAAAAAAAATTTAGAGTATATCTCTATTTGTTATTGGGATGACTGAGCTTTCCTGACTCCTCATATCCAACATTCCAGACTGGAGGCTAGAGATTGAAAAATTTTTGAGAATGATTACTGGGCAAAATCATTTTCTCTCTTGATGATTACTTGAACTAGAGCTAGCTTCCACGTGGTGATCATGAGGTGATCGCTCGGGAGGACTTCATATTGCTGGTCAATCTTCCGAAATCCAACTTTGAAGGACTGATACAAGCGATCAGACTGAAATGGGTACTGTGACAATCAACAAATAGATAAAATACATCGGGCCAGGGAGAAGGAGGCGAAATCAGAGGTCATAGTCATACCAACCTAGAGGGGGGTGAAATTTTCAGTGAGTGATATTCTCCCAACTTCCCTATCATTCGACGAGTGTTCATAGGAGTACCGTTCCTTCCCCAACAAAATCGGCATTCTGATTATTCCTTCATTCCTCTTCTCACATCCACAGGAAGATCAAACTCTTCCATAATACCCTCTTCAAATTTTTCTCAGTATGGTGGTGCTGCCGAGGTTAGGTGGCCGTAGCACAATGATCAAGGTGTTTGAACCATGATCGAGCTGCCTGAACGGCTGTCAATTTTTCATCGAAAACAATGATAGCTTCAGTTATTTCAATCCTGACATCGATCTGGCAGGAGTGGTTGGCGGAGTCCATCATAAAAAAATTCCCTCGCTCTTCCCAATGCACTCAAGCTTCGGCTCAAGGTTCATTGGAGTTCAACGTAGAAGAAGCGATTGATGATAAAGAAAAATGAGGACAATACTCCGATGTGATCGCTCTGGTTCTGTGAATTCATGTAATGCACTTCTTCTGGCGTGTTCGATGTAATTCCATTCGCCTTTACTCCAGGATGCCCTATAGAACTGATAGAAAAATTAATATATTCCTCAAATCATATGGAAGATCATTTTTTGCCTAATCGAGGAGAAGATATTCGCGAATGAGTCATGATTGCATGAATCTGCTCGTTTGTGATTTGTCGGTCATTTGCGATGGATATCGAAGTGTTGATCATTGTTGTCGGAAGACATTGACTAACATCTCTGAAGATAGGGATTTTGGGATATTGAAATTTCATCTCTTTACGACTTTCGAATACTGGAGCTATTACAAGTATATTCATATCATCATGGTTACTTTTCAGACTTGAGGGATGAGGACATATCAATAAATGAACACTTGACGACGAATTGCAAACCTGGACTCAAATTTGAATTGAAATTTTCATCATATTTTGACGATAGTCAGTTTTGAAACTAGCGATTCGTGACAATGATGTTTCCAGGAGTGATGGAACACCCACTAACCTCCTGACGATGTACACCTTGCAACGAATGTATGCTGTCCATATATAGGGTGAATCATCGAAAACGTACCGCAAGGCATTACAGGCTGGGAGAGAACTTCTCGATGAAATCCGAAAACAGGTCAAGTTTGTACGTCAGGAAGACACATTTTAACGTAACAAGCATAGTAAAACCTTCAACCCCCTAAGTAGGGGTATCACCCCAACATTTTCTTCAGATGGGAGGAGGGGTCAAGCGATACCTCTTCAGAAGGAGCTGGTCATTCCGAAATCGATCCACTCGTTTAGAAAATATGGAGCGTTGAAACTCCAACGATGACGTGTGACGAAAAATGTAAAAATTGATTCAATCGTACTTCAAAACTCATGCATTTATCAGTCAAGTTTATGTTCGAGTTGCTTTTCGTCAACTTGCATAGTGGTCGATTATTTTCAAACCGTTCTGATGTTTCTGGTGATGTTGTAAACAACGCTTTTGATGTGTCCCCACAAAAAAATCTAGAGCACTCAAGTCGGGTGACCAAGGTGGCCATCCTATTGGGCCCCGTCGTCCTATTCATCGTCTTGGAGATGTGTCATGTAAATAATTGCGCACATTGTGGGAATGATGAGGAGGAGCTCCTTGAATCAGTTCCTGTTCATCGTATGCAGGATCGTTCTCAATGATATTTGTTAGAGCTGGGTCGATGGCATTTCATAGTGAATCCAAGAACATATCGCCTGTTGAATTTCCAGGAAGGAAAAAAGGTCCCACAATAGCATTTCCAAAAATACCAGCCCACACATTTGACTTCTGGGGGTGTTGCGTGTGTGTCTCGTGGAAAATCCTTGGATTGGTGTCAGCCCAGTACCGGCAATTGTGGCGATTCATTTGACCATTGAGGAAGAAAGCACATTCGTCTGAAAGAAACACATTGAATAGAAAATTACCATCGTGTGACACTCTTGACGACGATCAAAGTCGTCTTCATTCAGTTCGTGCACTGAGCGTATTTTGTAAGGATTGAATTTGTATATTTTCAATACCCTTTGGACACTGGTACGAGAAACACCCGTCACAATGGCCAATTGTCTTACTTACAAAAAATTCAATTTAATTTTGCAACTGCATTTCATTTGGTATGGAAGCTTTCGGTCATTCTATTTTCCAATGAAATGTTTAAGAAATGTCAAATAAGTGTGTTTGAGAAATAAAAAATTTATTACAAGTAATTCATTTTTGGCATTCATCTCGAGATCGATACAGTTTTCGAAAAACTTACATGAGAGCAAAAAGTTTTCAAATTGAAAGGACAATCTGAATCTGAGCCCATTGAAAGCAGAGACGGCACGCAAAAAAGTTCTACAGGGTTGAATTGGGTACGACCCCTGAAAGTCTATCGCCCTGTAGGTATTCAAAAACGCTCAATAGCCTCAGATATTAAGTTTTCGAAGTGTATTGGGTGTACCAAAATTCAATCAACTATTCCGAAAATTGTATGAGAAAATTCAAAAAATATAAAAAAAATCTGAAACTTTGACACCCTGTAAATCGGAAACGGAGCTCCCAGCTATATTTGTATGATATTTTCATCTCAAAAAAATATCTTCTTCAAGCTGTTGAAGTCCTGCTACAAAAAACTGAAACACCCTGTATATATCATTCTCTTGGTTGATTTCAAAACTCACCTTGACTCGATTCGGAATTCTCATCCTCGAAAATATTAGTCATTATCATAAGCCCCTTGAGGAATACATCATCCCCAAGAGTCGTCAAATGATTAACTGTTTCACTTGAAAAATCAACTCCACACTAGACCAGTCACTCACTCGAGGTACTCACCATGTAGGATCCAGCTTCCGACATATTTAAATATCCAAGAATCGGAATGGGAGGCTCATATCCTAAGGACGATGGCTGTTCTCGTTGAATTGAGCTTGATTCAAATTCATCTTCCGAACAATAATATTTGATTAGGTAGATATGGAGGAAACTGGTTATTGAAACTGAGCAAACAACCCACTCGAATTATGTATGGACCATTCAATATGCCCTGCGGCTTTGTTTTGCCCCTAATTATTTTTCTTCCATTCCTTCCACTGATCTAACGTATTGTATCACTCACCTACTGACTATTGGAAGTCTGCTGCTGGACATAATATTCACATAATTGGGAAGATGAGAAACAACAAGAGAAGGTAAAACGGGCGATATCATTCATCCACTTTACTACTACTACTACTACATTGTATGAGAATGGAAACTGCATTCGTCATCAGATATCTGGAGAGTTGGAAAATCGTGGACGACCAGCAATATTACCTTTGTCCTCAGAGATCGACAAAATACCTACTCAATCAATAAATATAAAGAGATATTAATGGTCCACACACTGGAATGACACCAAAGACCTCCAGTAAAACTTCTGTTATGAGCGAAGACATTTGAACACAGGAGACAAAATGTTTCATCGATAAAACGCTCTGAAAGCTCAGACATTGTTTGGATGTATACAACGAGTGCGAGAGAGACAAATGCACGGCGGCGGCTATTTGGCAACAGTGTATGTTCGATTGCCTTGACATGGCCAGTGGCGTGCTCACCGCCTACACTTTTTGATTGTTAGTTTTGCATTCGAATTGCTTGAATTGAAAGTCAATTATTTTTTCTTCATTCCTCGAAAAAAAAATAACTTCGTAGGGTTGCACGAAAAATACCAAGAAATGTTCTCGCATGCGTCACAAATGGAGGGATGATAAAAAATACAAATCTAGACTGCATAACATATGATTATGCCGGTATCACGAGTGAGTAATTTTTTTTAAACATTACATTCACATATTTTCATGATTTTATGATCTATTCATTTTCTCAGCTACATTATACTATCAGATCAAAAATGGGACCGTCGAAATGGGAAAAAAATGTTGATGATACCGAAACCTAAATTCATACGAATCAATGTATACTATCTATTTCAAGTGAGAACCAGCCCATATTACTGAAGACAATTTCAAAAAATGCCTATATCGATTATCCTATTATCCAAACAAACGTTGTTGATTGAAGGGACAGTACAGCATATGAGCATATGTTCAAGAATATATACATAACAATAACACCAAGAACAATTTGAATCCTGAAAAGGAGGTGAAACTCCCCTAAAAAGCAATAATAAAAAACGAATGAGCAATTTCAAAAAATGAGGTTCGTCGCAAGTTTTTCATTTGATAAATTAGATGAATTATGAATCTCTTGTTTCTGGTATACGTTTCAATTCCTCACGTCATGATTTGTATGAATTCATTCCATTATGGAACTAGTACATATGACCATATGACTATATGTACCAAATCAGATTTTCAGGTATTTTTTCAATGAGATAATTAAATGACAGTCATTTTTCATTGTGTGCAATTGTTAAATCATTATTCGATTAGGTAGAACGTCATGTTTGAAAGCGATTCCTCATTCTGTCTTCCAGTGTTTTTCCAATTGAAAGTGCCCAAATGAACAAGTAACCTTACTCACAGATGAGAGGTTAATTTTGGGTATAGATGATTCAACTGTTTGCACACAATTAGACAATCCAGATCACGTGACCAAAAATGGCGGCAGGGGGCATACAGTCATCGCCATAAGAACATCATTTACGTTTTGGTCGTGGCCAAGTGTAGAGTGTTTTTTGGATTATTTTCGGTGTTTTTGTAAGTCTAAACTTACTAAGGATGGAGAGTGAATACTTAGAAACTTTGATGTTGAACAGTAGAGACGTTGGTGAACGGTATGCTTGAAAAAATACTTTGTTATAATCTGTTTTCATTTTATCATTATTTCTGTTACAGGTATAGAATGAAGCTCAGAATGATCAACGATTTGGATCCTTTCACATTGGATGAATCTGAACTCGATTATTCCATTGATAGTGTGCCTCCAATCACATACAATGATATATCTGCATATTTGGTTTTCACCCACAGTTATTACTCCCATGTGCAGATGAAGGCCTATAAGAGTTTGGAGTCATATAAATATTTCGAATCAGGATTTGTTCTGAAAGTGGGAGTAAAGATAGTAAACAATCTTCACATTTTAGTTGGACAGGTGAGTGTTTTTCTGAACTGCTAGCAAGTCTTGCATCATCAGCATGTATCATAACTTGATGACAATGTTCATATTTGGTATAATCTATGTAACTCAACTTATTTTCAGGTCAAACATTCGCAGAGAGCTAATGTGAAGCCTTTAGATGTTTGGTGCATCATTGCTAGGGATGGAAGCATATGTTCAGCACACTGTACTTCTATGGCAGGAAACAGTGAAGTTTGCAGCCATGTAGGTGCCACATTATTTGCAGCAGACTATGCTAACACTAAGAGGGAGGCTATGTCATGTACAGATCTACGGTCTGTGTGGCCCATGCCATCTATGATGCAAAGGGTGCCTATTGTACCAGTGCATGAAGTGAATTGGGGAAAGATGTCTGGAAATCAAGTGAATGAAGACATTGATGTTGAAGTTCCACCAATGTCAGACGAAGGACTTAATAACATGTTGCAGTCGATCTCTGATTTGGGATACAGCTGTCCTATCATGAGGATAGTAGAACCTTTTGCCTCTCAAATATCTGATAGTCGTGTTGCGGTATTAACTTCTGTTCTAAATATTTTCAATCCATCTTACATGAACAGTAGTTATTCTGAATTGATGACGATTTCAAAATTGATAGACATATCAGTAAGTAAGGAGCAAATTATTGATATAGAAGAAGCTATCAGGAAACAGGCAGAAACTGATAACTGGTACCTACAAAGAGCTGGTAGAATAACTGCTTCTAAATTTAGAGCTGTCTGTAGAACAAATAAAAATAACCCTCTCTATTATCATTGATAAAATCGATTTGTTACCCAACAAGAATGACATTCAATGCCAAAGCGACTACTTGGGGCATATCACATGAATATAGAGCTGCTGAAGAATATCGGATATCTATGCAGGAAGAAAATCATGAAGGTTTCCAAATGAATGAAGTGGGATTCTTAATGAATGAGAAGTGGCCTCAGCTGGGTGCATCTCCAGACAGACTGGTATTTTGTGACTGTTGTTTAGGGGGATGCCTGGAAGTGAAATGTCCTTATACATTACATACGAACAATGTTCAGGACATAAACCAGTATTTAAATATGAAGAACACCTGCTTATTTGAACAGGATGAAATAATAACATTGAAAACAAATCATAGTTACTATTATCAGGTCCAAATGCAACTATTTATCTCACAGTTACGGTATTGTGACTTCGTAATATGGTCCCCAAATATATTTCACAAGGTGAGAATTATGCCAGATAGGGAATTTTGGGAGGAAAACTTTAAAATTGCCCTACAATTTCATTTAGAAGTGATAATGCCAGAACTGCTAGGTAAATATTTCACTGGCAGAGAAGGTAGAGCAAAGATAACTCATTGCATATGCAATGGTGTTGATGATGGGCGACCCATGATTAAATGCGATGGAGATGACTGTGAGGTAAAATGGTTTCATTTCGAATGTGTTGGATTGTCACAAACTCCTGATTGCACTTGGTACTGTGACACATGCCATTAGATTTTTATTTGAGATCCACTGTTCACATGCCATCAGATTTCCAGTTTTATTTATATTTGAGATCCACTGAAGATGGAATGGCATATATTCTTGTTCTATTCTTTTTCACTTCCTTGAACTGTGATGTAAGTTAACACTGTGTTATTAATAGATATACCTATAAAATTATACAATAATACCTATAATAGTCATATATGTGCCTTAGTTCTCCATGAAAACTTCTGTTTCATATTTTCTTATTCTTCATGGTACTGAATATTGAACATTTTTGATTTTTTTCAACTGTTTTTTGAATAGCATAGATTTTGAATCAATAAATTTGAAAATGATATGATGACAACTGTTTTATTATTCAATATCCTTCAGAAATGTGTGAATTGAAACAAAAAAAAAATATGGATAATATTTCTGTACAATGAAACGAAAAATAAGGGTATATAAATTTTATTTCAAATACAGAAAATCAAATGGAACATAATATAACGACATACATAGAAAATGTAAATAACAGACACAACAGGGTGACTTATTAACAAGATTATCAGCAATACAATTATTATCAGCTGTCATCAATGATATAATTTTCCAGCTTTCTCATTATCAATAAAAAAAATAAAGAATATGAATACATAATATAAATCACAATATGTTTGTACTTCATCAATCAGGCTAGAGTGGAATTATTGGTAGTGAAATATTCACCAATCCACTACAAACGGTAACAATTTTATCCAATAAGCTAAGATTTTCATTACCTCTTTTCACCATACTTATTGGAATAGTAGTAATGACTCTTTCGACATGTATCCGTACATGTGCTATTTGTCTAGTCTCTTCAATATCTAGTGGATGTAGTTGACTTTTACCTTTGGTAAAAGCAGGTATTATTAGTTTAGCTTGAAGTATACCCAATGTGTCTTCGATCAAAAAGCCTCTGTCTGCTAGAACAATGTCTCCTCTTCTGATAATATCACAAAAGCTACTACTCTCCACAATTTGCTTGTCAGAAGCACGCCCACACCAAGCATTACTAATATAACATATACTACCATGTGGTGTAATTCCAATCAAAAACTTAACTGTGTGGTGGTGCTTGTAGTTTGACCAAAACTGTTGCCGAATTAAAAGAGAAGCTGGCCTTTGAATGAAAATTTCAAAGCAATCTATAATCACAGTTGTTTTGTCATGAAATGATTCTTTGAAACATGATGGGATATTCTTTCAAGAAATTGATCGATCTGGCCACATTATAGTGCGTTTCAGTTTTGTATAAAGAATCCCAACTAGCATTCCAAAGTACCTTGATGCAGTTGTTGGAGAAATTTTGAAATGGAAAGCTAAATCTTTGAAATGCAAATCCAATCTCAATTTGATTAGTGTGAGAAGCAATTGATTGAAGGGACTAAGAGCAGTTAGATACTTGTACGGGATGTATGTCTTAATTAATGTAAAAATTACTATATTCACAAGTTTGAATTCGAACCCAGTGAAAAACTTCCACATGCTATCATTCGATTGTTGGTCCATCAGTCCAAATGGTGAATTTCCAATTTTCTGTTCCAATTCAGAAATTCTGTTTGATGCAAAACTGAGCTGTTCTAATTTCAGTGCCAAATTCTCCATTGTCAAGTCAGTGAGTGTGGAAACTCCAGTTTCTTTTTCAACATGTTCAGTATCAAAGTGTGTTTCATTCTATTGGTAATATATAAATATATATACATGTTTTTATATTTAATTACAAAACACGGAGTACCTCAGATAGTCTGATTTTTCCTCGTATTTTTCTTTCGTCCAACCTGGCTTTTCTTTCAACATCAACATAACTCTTTCGAACATTTTGTGATGAATGTCCCATATTTTGTGAAGTAACCCAGTCAGGATTGGTTTCATCATCGAGAGCTGCAGGTTTGCCTGTAATTGATGATATGAAGTCAAGACATTTCAGCTGCATGCATGCAAAATCGATTTCCACATGTCTAGGGACCCACCTGTTATAATAAGATGTCTGCTGCAAACTTTCTGATACTTGATCTTTGTATCAGTGAGATCGGCCCGTTTGATAGCAGCTAACCAGAGGGATCTTCTCTTCCTGGATAGGTCATTCTTAGCAGTTAAAAACCTGTGGTTAGTAACTGTAGGAACCGAGTAAAAACTGACTTTATCTCTCTCACGACGAGATCCACAGCCAACTACTATACATGTTACAGGCATTTTCTATTAGATAAAGCAAGAATAGTTGTCCCAAATCAATAATCCAACGCAAATACAAAAAAAAACAACACAAAAGGAAACAGTAAATCAACATGCTACCATATGAGTAAACACGATGTTTGCCCTACACCGCCATTTTGGATTGATTTTGACAACTCACTGGATTGCCTAATACACGAACGCACCATATTTTTCTCGAAAATAATGTTCAAAACTCACCAAAACTCACGAAAGAAGGTGAAAAGACTAATCATACCACTAACACGACTACTGCGTTTAGGCAACCTCGCAATGTTATGGGTTAATTTACGGGACGTTAATCTCGTAAAACTTGCCAGTGCAGCGTTGCCAAAAATGCTGATCTCTATGTTGAAAATTTCTAAGTTGGGGTTGATTTTATTGAAACGAATATTATTGATAGGACTATAACTCAAGGAATGGGAATCATGAGAAACAATTATACTTTGATGAGAGTATATATTATATTGTTTGTGTTGATTGAGTTTGAAGTATTCAACACATTGTGAGATATCATAACGTATTTGAAAAATCGTACAGTCTGGCAAGTATGTATATGGAGGGAAAGAGATGGAAAAAAAGGATCCAATGATGACTGATCGGGCTAAAACGTGAACAATTCAGTATCCTGTTTTAATGTCTCTGGTTATGAGGCTTGCCGCCTCAAACTATGTCGAGTTTCCTCGCAGATAGTTCCTAGATCTTTCAGATGTCCAAGCTCCTCGTGATACACTATGACAAGACAACGCTCGATCAAATTGATCTGAGTCATCATTCATCACTGTCTTATGACTTCATGATGTGAAAATATATCACTGATTCCACTAATACTCATTCATTCCATTCAAAATTCACTGTACAAGTAAATGGATGGAATGCCCACTGAAAGGATTCCCTTGAGCGTGAGTAGTCTACGATTCACGATTCACAATTTGGATTCTGGATGATATTGAATGACACTTTGAAGAAAAAGGAGAAGAAAAACGAAATCTATGGTAAATGACAATATTCAAACCCACAGTTATCGATATTGAAAAAGAAGGAACAATATGTATTCATGAAACATAAATCATAAGTATAAAAAATAATGAACCGATGTAATCACCGTGGAAATTCTAAGACTGAGGATTCGAAATCACAGTTCCTTCACTCATTTGGAACGAAATTAGTTCATGAATCTGGTCGAACAGTGACTGATAGGTATTCAAAGTTCTCACGGAGTCACATCGAAATGAAGTGATGTAACAATATATATATATACAGAATAATCTCATCCTTGTAGTCGCAATTGCAAATATGTCCACCTTCAGGAATATCAATACTTCATCGTGTGAATGCAAAACATCAGAATTGTTCGAAAGCTTGAAAATAAATGTTTTGTGTTTTGTGAACGTCCACTCAGTGAAAATGATTCCATGACAAACTATCATGGAATATTTTTTGTTCAATGATATTCGATGAATTCCGTTCAACCGTATCGTTCCATCTGATCGATTATTAGGGAACCCACCTACCATCCTCGACAGTCGAATGGAAAATTCCAAACAAAATGAGGGATAATGAACCGGCAGTACAATCAGTGGTTTTGGATATGGAGAAGTCTGATTCAACACACCCGCACCCTATTGTTTGTGATATTTGAGTAGAATCTCTAATTCTCAAATACCACATCATTGTGTGGAATAATATCCAGATGGCAAATATTTATGCTTCCTATGTATTCTGGAATATAATTGAGAATCAGTGAGAAACAAATCGAACCTCCATCGGGCTCTCATTCTCTTTTCATTTGATTCCAAAACGAATAATTTCGAAATTCCAAATCCTCTTTGGTTCTACAGGATTTTTCAAGAATACCCAAACATTCCTAACAATTGTTTTTCATTCACTTCACTTGAATATCCGATATTCAAATGACACAACGAAAGAAAAATAATACAAACTCAATTCATCAGCATTTGAATAATTTCTTCCATTTCAGGATGTTATTCAATGTGACATGAATGATATGATATACAGAATGAGTCTACTGCTGAGGAATAATCACCAAGAGAAATTAATCTAATAATCTCAGATTCGAAATATGCTATGGATTGTCCTATATACGCTCCTGTTCGCATCTATTTATTTATTTAAGGTAACAAGATTATCCAACAGATGAGCTATATATAGCTCTTCCAATAATAGGATAATACAGAGTAACAAAGTATGCTTCCATTTACATGAGTTGCAAGCCATGTGTGCTTAGACTGAACAACAATATATCATTCTAGAGGAAAATATACAAAAAACATAATCCATTTCAGCAAGTAATAAACGACTCAAACAAAAAAAGAAGATATAGTTACACTTTGTTATTTCCTACAATTGTAGTTCATTAAGAAGTGTAAAAATTCAGCAAAAAGGCCCTCAATTGTCTCTTGAACCCATTCAAATTCAGGTGAAATAAATCAACATCAGAGTGGCAGATCGTATTGTATGAGTTCATACACCTTATAAGGGGTGAATTACTATAATAGTTGGTTGAGAAAGGCGGTGGGTAGAATGTGAGTCTATTCCTAACAGTTCTAGGATTACAATTCAGATTCAATAATTCTGTACATGTTTCGGAATCGATATAGTTGTTGAGAATTTTGTAAGTGAATAATATGTCCACAAAATCTCTTCTAATGAAGAGATTCTCTATTTTGTGAAAATTCAAATTTTCTTCATAGTTCCGCCAGTGACGAAGACGAGAGAATCTGTAGTTCAGATTACTGATAAGTTTTTTCTGAACATGTTCAATTTGATTAACATATTTCTCATAAACCGGGTTCCAAATTGTAGAACAATATTCTAGAATTGGCCTGACTAAAGATTTGTATAGTGTGGTAATAGATGAATGTCGAGCTTTATGGAACAAATCCATCCAAAAGGGTGAAAACATCCCTGTTATCCCTGCTTCATTATCTACCGAAATCCCTCTACTAGAACGCTCACAGGTAGATCTAATAATGTATTCTCATCGAACTAACTTCTGTGATCGATTTATCAGGAGGAAATTCCGATAACTCTCTTCCTGATGAAGAAACCAACCTCTACGAAGACTGATGGCGCCATAGTATGAAAATTGTCATTCAGAATCGAAAGTTACTATGGATTGTCTTATACATACCCATTTTCAGCGACTTTGAGCTCCATGCGAATTAATCATCCAACGGGATGAAAACAAATCTGCTATGAATTCATTTATTTTCCGAACTTTCTCTCATAGTTATGGCAAACGATGTATTTTCATCAAGCATACTTCTGTAATGACTGTCTGAAGAGAGAATTTCCATAACTCCTGTCGCGAAATGATCGAATGATGACTGGTATGAGAATTTGTCGTTGTCACTCAGATTCAAATCATCCTATGGATTGTCCTTTATACAACCAGCTCGTTCGCGTCGACCTGTATGCGATTCAACCGTCCTACAGGGTGAAAACATCCATGATATGAATCAATTCATTTGTCGGGTTTTCTCTAGTGGGACGCTCACCGTTCTCATCGAGAAAATAATTGTGCTGGAAACGTTGCGGGAGGAAATTTCAACATGTCCTTCGGAACAAGCTGATTTACACAGCCATTTCGATCCAGGTCAAGGTCAACGCGAATTAATGGTCCGACTAGGTGACGACATCCCTAATATTCATTTAATTATTGAATTCTCTCTAGTAGAACGATTAGTGTCATCAGATATATTTTCATGGAGTTGCGTGTGTGATGTCTGAAGAAGAAATTTCGATAACTCCTTTCCTGATGAGGGAACCAACCTCTACGAGGCGAGTCACCCCATCCTCATGGCTCATCTAGGGGCGAGTAATCAGAATTTCCTTTTTCTATGGTCAACGCACAGAGGTTATGCCAATGAGGTAACATCATTCGATCTAACTTGAATCGTTCTACTAGAGAAAATATTTTGATTCTTATCAGGGATATCCACCCTGTCAGACGGTCAATTCACCTGAACCTCGCCATGGATGAAAATGGCTGTGTGAAAGACAATGCATAGCATGTTCCTAGGAGTTGCCTCATATATCTGGAAAGAAGTTATAGGCATTTCTTCCTGAGACATTCATGATGAGAAGACATCATCCGATCTAACAGTAAGCGTTCAACTAGGGAGAATTCGACAAATAAAGTTATTCATAGCAGGGATGTTCTCACCCTCTTAGACGTTCAATTTGCATGAAGGTCGATATGGATAAGAATAGGTGCGTATAGGACAATCCATATCTTGTTTCAAATCTGAGTGATAACAATTCATTGCTCAGAGTAGTAGATTTTTTGCTATAGGTGATTATTTCGGGAGGCTTATTCTGTTCATTCCTGAAATATTGGATATCATAATGCAATTCAAAGTTAGGGTGGAGGAAAATATTTCTATGCAAGATAATAATTATTAGTCATGACATTATTTAGAATCTTCCACTATCATCTTCCGTCTGATGGTTTCTTCCATTTTATTAGATTTCATTGCTTGGGTTTTCGTGAAATTGAACATTATTCCAATTCCATTTTGTCTGAATCATTTGTAATTCCGTGAATGATTTTGTACCAGTAATTTCTGTATGATTATTCATGATATTTTCATTTGTAAATCATTGTCTTGGAATTGGAAGATCAACAAGTGAAATGAAAAAATATCAATTGTTGGGTGTGCTTCAATTCTTCGTCGCTGAAAGGAGACATTATCTCGATCCATTATTTCTATTGCAGGTGTCGCACAGATTCGGTCACGACCATTTCGTTCTTCTTCCTAGTTCCTTGAAGTATCCCAATAGATCCCATAGAATTGGGAATGAAATAATATCCAGTATGTTTCATTTGAAATTATGATATTATTTCCTGGTTTCATCGACAACACTTTATCGATGGAATTCTGCAGAGAATCGAGCATCAGCTTTCACATGGGCTGTAAAATTTTCAGGATGTTCTTTCTCTCCACCATTCCTCCAGATGTAAGGCCACTGCAGTTTATTCAATTCAGGAAATATTCTCCTTGACTTGACAATTCAGAAACTTGATTTTTTGATGGAAGCATAATGGCACGTGGCTTCATATTATCACTTCATATAATACTACTGATTTACAAGAACTGGGAAATCTTTGTACTCTCGCCTTGCAAATGGAACCTACAGATGTTGTTGCATGGTTTCGAGAGTATGTATTTAAATTCAGAGTTCGAAACGATTATCGAATTTCAAATTCATCAGAGTCGCAGATCATACTGTCCTCACATATAAGAATGAACACTTCCACCTCTGCTTCCAATGAAAGTTATATCAGCCATTGTTTCTCAAACGACAGTTCATATATTCCTCCTCATTGTCTCATTCCGGGTTGAATTTTCTAATGACCTCTGTATGAGAAATTCGCATCGATCGCATCGATCGTGTCATGATGAAATTCAGTTCTCAACATATTGGATCGACATATCTAAAATTCGACTGTCAACAAAACGAAACTGATGAAGAATGTGAGGTGGAACCTCTATGATATGGTCTATTTGCGATGCTTTCTGCTTTCTTTCTGATAAAAAATACGTCTATTTCAGACCACGATACATCGGGATGTTTTTCCATTGGGATTGAAATTATATTTTTTTCAACTCTGTCATTATTAAATATTGTGCTTTCATCCTATACAGAGTGGAGACTATAACTGGAATAAATTGGCTAGCAGGGAGGTCAATAATTTTTTTAGGATTTTCCGAGATGCGTCAACGTTTTTATATATTCACCTGCAGGAAAGGATGAGAGAGAAAATCAGTGGAATAACACCAGAATCCAAATTTGTGGAGCTCTACAGGGAAATCAATAAATTCATGACCTTAGAGAATATTATCGCACCTTTTGTCGAATCAATGAATCATTCGTTACAAATTCTCTTCTCCATCCAGAATGGAAAAAAAAAACAAAAATTAACTCAGATGAGGCTCACTATATTAGGAACGACCCATATAATCACAGTGGGTATTCAATGTGACAATACTCATTGTGAAAAATCAAAAACATACCTACTTCATGCGAGTGCGATCGAAGATGTTCCATCTTACATGTCTTTTGCATCTTCTTCTGTCTGTGCCATCTTCTACCGAAGGTTGGCGACCATCATGTGAGCTTCTGGTATTTGGAACCATTCAAGTTTTTCATCCATGATTGTCCCTCTCTGCCCAATAATCTCCTTCCTTCTATCTTTCCTTTCATGATCAGTTACTATTGACCATACTTGTCATCACGAAACACATGGCATAGGTAGGATGCTTTTCTTTTCTCAACAGTTGCAAACAATTCCAGATCTCTATTCATTTATTCTCAATACCTGCGTATTGGTGACTCTTCAAGCCCATGGTATTCTTTGTATTTATATCGACACATTCCGAAACCCTCTAATTTTCTCATTGTTGTTAGTTTTAGTGTCCACCCTTCCACACCATAGAGCAACGTAGAGAGCATGAACATTTCGTGGCTTTCTATCGGGTACTCATGCTTAGGTTGCGTTTCCTCAAGAGGTTTCTCATTCTCATGAATGTTAATTTTGCTATTTCAATTCTGATCTCAATCTTCAAATCAGGGTCCCATTCATCATATATTCATCTTTTGCATCACTATGATGATATGATCTACTTCCTCATGAAGAATGTATGATATGATGAGATGTGATAATTTTATAGATTCTTCGAAGATCATATATACATGATATAGAACAAGTCAACAATCCTATAAAAAGTAGCTTCACATCATAAATTACAAAGGAAAAAACAAAAGAACAAAACAACAATGAATTCGATGATCATAATGATGAAAATATACATATTAGAAACGAAAATTTAGGTATACGCAGTACCTTGTCACATAATATAGACAGATATACAGGGTAGCCCAATGAAAACGAAACAAGGTATGCATTTCACTGAGAGATCAAGGAACTGACATTGGAATAAATGACTCTATGTAATTTTGGATAGGACAGGATTGAATATACGAGAGGCACTTTTCAGATAAACATCGTTCTTGGAGAAAAGCGTTACTTTCCATCACTAGCCGATTATTCTCATTAACGTGTTTCTCCAAGAACTACGGCATTGAATTCCAAAACTGAGGAAGCGTTAGTAAGAGATTTCGATCACCTTCAAAATGATGTATCACTTGACCCCTTATCCCATTTGGAATTCAAGTCTTGGAGCTCACCCCTCCGAGGGGTTTGAAGTGAAAACATGCGCAAAATTTCTTCCTCCCGAAATGAAAATCGACCGCGGTTCGACCGTTTTTTTTTTTCTGAGAACGATAACTTTGTCAAATCGGCCTTGTTTCGTATTCATTGGGCCACCCATTATTTGAAACTTGGAACCATGTTATTATTGTAAAAATTGTTGACATTGTGAATATATATTGAAACATCAAATGATATTTTTGTCCTCGAAATACTCTTTCAGTGAGTAGTATGCCTTTTGTGCCGAAACTGATTTTATCTGTGTCTCAAATTCAATACTCTTTGGAAGAATTGGGTGAGTGATTGAATATGCTCATAACCACATACTTGGGAGAGTATTCAGTGCTCTTCAGTTCATGTACAGGCACCTACAGAATATCAGAGTATGGTCTTCTCGTCGATGATCGTCAGAATACTATGTTGTGAATCTCGGCCAAATTGGTTCAAAAATCGTTTTATTCCTTCTGATGAGATATTCTTCCAAGATATTTCGGCTGTAGTCCAGTTAGGAATTCTCATAATTCATCGAGGAAGATGATATCATCTAGAATATTCAAGTATGTGTTGCCCATTCAATTCCCTCAGAAAATGATAGATTTATTTCCAATACGCCAACACTGGCTCGAACGATGTTCCACGAACATTATGATTTTTGTTCTCGTGTTGTTGAAAAATGAGACAAATTGCAAGTCATGTTTCGATGTCATCAAAACTCAATCATCTTGATTCAACATGTTTCTCAAGCAGGCTCCTCATATGGTCTGAAACTGTCAAAATTCAAGGCTCTCGATCTGACTATCATCATGATTTCGAGATATCACCTATAAATACTCATCCATACAATATATCGTGAATTATCTGAAAGAGAGCCACAGCAAACATTTCGAACGACCTGTGTCGTTGTGCGATGCAAAAAACATAATGATCTTCACAAGAATCTCAAGCTTTTTCTCTTGGTAGTTCGATAAATCAAGTTCGAAATTCCAATATGGAACCGGATGCCTGACATTTTTATTCCACCTCACTTTACACGACTTGGCGATAATCGAATCTAGAGGTCAAGGAGAAATGATAAATGGTTTCGCAAATGGCTGTCAACTACAGTGCTCCGGTATCATTCTCGTCGTTGACTTCCACGTCAGCTGTATTTCTAGATCTCGGCCTGGAAAGCGGTCTGAGCGATTACGACATCAATGAGGCAAAAATTGGCTTTTCTTGTCGGGGGGATTCGGTTGAGCGTTCTAGAATGTTGCGGTTGGCTTAGCAAGCAATCCTATTATTACCAAAGTTACATCAGCTGTGGTTCAACCTGTCTGATCAGTATGAAACGAGGAATAACTCAATCTTGATTGGATATACAGGATTGATAGATTCAATCCTTTGAAGAATGTTCATAAGTAGATTCGTAGTTTGTGCTGCGATTGAAATCTGCCATCTCCTATTCTACAGATCTTTCCGGCGGATATTCCAAATCGAAGAGATGAAGATGGGATTGGATGAACTTCGAAAGAGAAATATCAAATCATGACTCATTTGATGATTGGGCTGAAAAAAAAAAACGAGAGTTTGGTGCTCACGAAGAAGAAAAAGTTTGCAAAGTGAACACGGCGAGATTGCTCGGTCATAACGAATTGAAATCAGTTTTTGAATATCGATCGTTATAGTGATAATCTCTCATGCATTTTATTTTTCTTTTGTTCGTTGTGCTACGAAGCTCGTTGCCCCAAAGATGATCCATCAGCAAAACCATCAGCAAACACTTCTGAAGGAATATTGTGATATGGAACCCAACCACCATATCGAAATTCCCCAAAAATTGATTCACTTTTCGCATTCATTAGAGTTAGAATCCATCAGAATTTCATCAGAATGAAATTTGCAAGCCGGGAATGAAATCCCAATGCGCATGAATGAGAAGTATCAGAAATTCAGAATTCCACGAAATTTGTGGAAAATAATGATTTCTCATTGGAATTTCTTCGAATATCTCGGTTCATCGATGCTGATTTATTGATTATAGCTTCACAGACTGTATAGAAGGCCGTAACTCAGCTTATAAATGAGCTATTCGTGAGAAATATCATGACATTTTATATTTGATGATGACTATAATAATGGACTATTTTGAAAGAGTATGAAAAGATATCAGATTGAATCTTTGCTCGAATGTGTGTACATATTCGTGTACAGATTCTCTTTCACGGAAATAACTAATCGAACTCTATGAATCCACACTTGCGCTTGCTGTCGATATACCTTATTCATGCTTCAGAATGTCGGATATATACAAAATGAGTATCAGTGTGCATATCGATTTGAATTAGCTATCACAGATTCAGTTGATTTTTTTAATAAACAAGAATAGATGATGCATGGTGGAGACCCCAACTGAAATAAATTCTCTAGCAAGTAGATGGATAATTTCATCAAAAATTCCGAGATACGTCGATATTTTCATGTTTTCCTCTACATTTTGCGAGCAATAGCTGAAAAAACCCTCAACATGTTTTTTCAAATGCAACCCTATGACTTCTGGCCCCTCATAGGGAAGCTGGTGGAAAGTGGAATCCAGCGTACTGATCAGCTTTCATTTTTTCGTACGATTAAGGGTATGAAGTTGAATTCAATGTTTGGAGTTTCCCAGTCTGTGGTAGGTTTTGTCTCTTACATTGAGCAAAATTTCCGGTGTCATTTCACTGATTTCCACTATAATCATTTCCTGCAGGTCTGCTATGTTGTTTGGTTTTCGAATGTGAACTTTACTTTCGAGATGTCTCCACAAAAAGGAATCTACGAGTGTAAGATCTGGAGACCTTGCTCAATGGTACCTCGCCTTCCAATTCACCTACTGGGAAAAATTCTGTCCTGATATTGATGAACAATAGCATTGTAGCGTGGCGGTACCCCATCTTGCTTAAACTTTGCAAGCATCTTGCTCCATTGATATTTTTGATAGTGTCATCAAAGACAGATGGCCCTGCAACATTGTATCCTTGATTATACATTACCATACATTAGTTCTCTGTGAGCCTCATCCAATGAGGGTTCTCTGAAGCACAATAACGACAGTCTCAGCGAATTATGTGCCCGTTCGATGTCAAAACTAGTGTCGGCCGAGAAAAGTATTCATCCTGATGATCAATGGTTTCGATAAATAATGGTCATCAATAAATCACAAAATTCCAGTCGTCGATCTGGATCATCTTCAAGTCCAACAGCATGCATTTCATAAGGGCGTTCTTTCTTATATTTGAGTATTTTGAAAACTATTGTATGATTGAGATCACACTCATGGTCCAGTCGGCGGGCTGGAGTGACTGGATTCCTTTCTAGAGGCAGCAACAAATTCAACTTCGTTTCGTCATCAACAACAGCCGACATGACCCATCAATCGATATTGTGCTTCTATTCTACTCATTGTACATCGATTTATTGGTGGCAAGTCGGGAAGTGCCTCTCGAAACAGGCGAACAACTCTGCGTTGAGTTCGCGCCCTATCACCATATCCAATCATCATCAAAATTTCGATCTCGAGAGATTCAGTTGAATGAGGTATTTTCACCAATTCGCAATAACACTTCTTCTCGAACTATGAATAGGGCATACGAACTCAAATTATCTTCGCGGCTGTTCAAAAACACTAGCAAAAAATGAGAAATATCAGTTGTAGCAGAAATCTGCATGGAATTTTCATGGTGACATCTGAAAAATGTGGTTTACATTCCAAAACTGAAGAACACAGATTTTGAGCGACTTCTATTGAGAATAGTTTCAACTCTGGAATTTCCATTTGGTTCTATGCAGCCCTCAAACGTTCGAAAAAATAAAATTTGGTTAGAACACTGGATTCTACTTTACAGCAGCTCTCTAATGAGGGGTCACAAGCCATAGGGTGCATTTGAAGAAAACATATTGAGGCTAGTGTCAGCTACTCCTGGAGGCTTTCATTCCTCATATTACTCGCGAAATGTAGGTGAATATTCGAAAATGTTGACGTATCTAGGGAATTTATGAAAGAATATTCACCTTCCTGCTATCGATTCATTCCAGATGAGGTCTTCACCATATATAGAGGTATTCATTGGATATAATAATCAAAATATTCTCATGTTGTATGTTGTTATATTATAGTGTCTCATCATGAATAGTCAGCCTCATCACAAGTCGTGGAGGTTTGGGCAATGACTGAATAATACTAAATACCTGAGACGAAACCCTCGATATAATCATATTATATCGATTATATCGAAACAATCGATATGAGCTCCCTGTAACACGTTTGCGGAAGAGACGGGATTTACCGTCCTACGTCTAGGGAAAAAACTTGATATGCCGATACGAAATGATAGATAGATAGATAGATAGATGAATAGATAGATAGGTAGAGTGATAGATAGATGATGGATAGATCTCTCAGCAAGCAGTTCTGGACACATGTTGCTGGGAACATTTTTCCTTATTCTCATGTGTACAATCACCTCTCGGAGTATACGAACGTTATTATGGAATACTCTGTTCACGAAGAGATCACCTAAATCGCATATTCAATCGTTTCGAAATGTAAGGAATGAACAGTCTATGTATACTGATCAGGAAAATTTGGGACCAACGTGAATATCATCAGGGGTTCAACCTAATGTTTGGCCACTTATCATATTCCCCACTCGTGACCACGAACATCCTCCAGTCTCATTATCCTCACTTGAACCTCTCCGCATACCTCCGATTCCTTCATATTATTAATAACAGGAACTCTAGAAGGGATCGGATTGTGAACTATCAAAAGGGGTAGAGAATAGTTTCAACCACTCGACGACGGTCTGACCTCTACAGCTCAACCACATACAGAAGAATCTACTATGTTGGATGCCGTGTTACACAAACCCTGTTGAAGTTTGAAATTGAGTTTGTATTGTTACCACTATGGGATTGTTATTGCACGATGAGTCTGTGTACATGACCAGCGGTTCCCAATAGTTCGCAATAGCGAGATGATTTGGGAATAGACTCGACCTCCATATGCAATTTTAGTGAGTGTCATAGTGACACAATTGTTTCTATTGAGACGCGTTGCTGAGGCTTGGACGTCTGAGAGTTTCAGAATAGAGTGTGGAACTTTATGTTTATATACATTTTGGACACAAATCTGCTTCCGGGTTCAATGTAATAGAGAATTTTTCTTTTGAATCGGTCGGGCTGACGAGGATTCAGACAGAAACAGTATCTGACAATTGTAGTTTTTCTCTGTTCAGTATCGAAAGACGCATTACGATTAGGAACGGAATCAGTCATCATTGTGTGTTGAAAACATGAGCAGATTCATTCTCGAGATGTCTACCACTAGAATAAGTAGATATTGTCATGAAGGTTGGATGAATTTGGTCACATTCTGTTGAAGGTTGAATCTCAAGTGACATTTTGGGACAGATCATGAATCTGTCCTTTCTACAAATATATATTGAATTGATTATAATGATTTCTACTCTCATTTCCAGGAACGATGAGGAAAAATCCCAAAATTTCGAGGAGATGTAAATAATCTCAGCTTCCATAAACTGTGAACACCATATTTTGCTCACTCGTGTTCTTTCATTCATATTCTTTTCATATCAATCGAGGGAAAACCTCAAGTTCCTATGTAACTAATACCGACATTTCTATTATAAATTCGCTTTCTCAATTCATTTCGATATTGTAGTTATTCAACTTCCGTTCTGAGATAGACATACAATTCAGTACTCGAATCGTGTGATATTCTGAAAGAGAACTAGAGGAGGTAATTGAAGGTGATTAACACAAGTGAAGGGACATCTTGAAATATTTACTCCATTTCCAACTTCATCGAACGAACTCATCCGCGACATCTTGCGTGAGTTTGAAACGTCAGATAATGAAGAAAATACACATGAGATCCTCAATAGTTCCTCTATCGTTTACTCTCAACAATGAACGGCCGAAAACAACATTCACTATATAGGTTCTCATTTTTCGTGCTCAATGGAGTTCACTTCAGAAATAACTGTATAGGCGGTGAAGAATTTCTTATTCAGAGCAAGTTGCTGAAAAGAGATAGATCAAGTAGATTTCTCCCAAGAATTCTCTAGAGCATCGAAACAGATTGGATATCACATTCATGGCGTTCTCAGGGATTATGGCTCGCAGATAGCAAAAACCTCTCAACTCGACGTTATTAAACCAAAACGCGGGAATATTGGAAATTAAATTTGTGTTGTTATACCACCGAGAAGGGGCTGGAGTGTAATGGGACGAGGACGAGAATTTCTGGAAGGAGTGAACACAGGGAGATTGGATCGCAATATTCATGATGGTGGGTAGTGTATGGAAATTAATGGAAACTCAGAGGATCATTATATCGTTCACTATGGAGATACTTCGTCCAATTGATAATTTCTTGGTTTCGCCACTCATACTTCAGCAAGTTTTGGATGCAGAACTTGGTTCCTTCCTGAAAAACAGAGTACAAGAGAATCATCAGGAGAAATGAACCACATTATTGGAAGAGGATTGGAAATAGAGACCTAATCGTAGGAGGCACGGTGAAGAACGTGAAACAAAGTCAACTTCAGTAGGGGAAATTTCTTGTCTACATTTGCGTTACACCAGTGAATAATTGGAAGAGCTTCAACAGGAGGTTCATAAAGATCGCGATAACCTGCTCTCAGAAATAGTACACAGCTCACGTCGTTATGACCTGAAGTATCAGTTCATATTTAGTAACTTTCATATCAATTCACGGACAAAAAATGTCCTCACAACCGTCACAAACTTTTCCTATGAATTTTCCAGTGATATGTCTGCTACTCTCGCTTCATGATGTGTCATTTTTGCTTCCACCATGCAAGCATTTTTCTTTCATATTATCAGTTCGTTCTCTTGAACATATATCTATTCTCTAGATGAATCCTTCCATTTCTTCCTCAACTCAGGAGTTCTAGACGTTAAATGGTCACGAAATGAAATAGTTTGGGTCATTTGCAACTCTGCCTCACGAAATTCCATCATTGTTGTGCATTGATAGGAATCGGATTTTTTTTACCGCGAATGTAAACTGTTTGTTTGGACAAAACGCTAAGGCCTTCATGACATCTAGTATTTCATAGTTCGAATTCAGATTTGGGAATCTTCTGAGTATACACATAGGTATTATTCTGCCTAGCGATGTTTGTGATCATACATCCTGATTCTGTTTGCACAGCTGAGGAGACTGATAATACAGAAACTCAAATTCTGTTAGAATTTTTAGTTACTCTGCAACGGAATGAAATGTGAACTCAATAACCTTCCTGTTTCTCAACATATACTGGTCGATGAATGATGAGACTGCTTCCAATCTCACTTTATGTTATTCGTTCCTTGAATTTCTTTCTTTATGAGTAGGAGAAGATAGTTTAGCAGAAGAATGTTAGACCAGATCAGACCCGAGCGTTAGCTGTGAGTTATGGTACTATCGTTTCTCGTCGACCTCTACAAAGATGACATTTCACTTACTGATTTGCCAATGAAATATCGACCATTCTCGTCCGCAGTGATTACTTTGATACGGCACGGTTCGATAGAGACGATTGAGTTATCTATTTCTCATATCCTTGATTCAATTGAAACAAAGGCGCCTGTGACAATGGTTGCTGTTGTCGAATTGATTATGAACGGAATCTGCTAGATTTCAGGTGTGAATATGACCGAGGTGGGAATATTAGTGATCATAATAATCGATAGTGATATGGATGTTAGTAACACTCCTCCGGAGCTGCGGCCACGTTGGATTTACTACCCCAGAAATAACGAATCTTATACGAGAAACAATGCAACATGTTCAAGAATTGAAAGTTGGTAATAACTTGTTATCGGCGCTATGGTCAATATACTCCATGCTGAAATCCACATTAGCCATTGAGAAAAGAGTTAACACATCCAAATTTCCGATACTTATTGTATTTCCGAAAAAAAAATAAACAAAGCATTGGGTACAAATCAGAAGAATCCACAGTATATGTACAAACACAGTATATGTGAAACATTTCTTTTGCGCAAGATAGAATGTTTCAAGTCATTCTGATATTTTCTCTAGTATTATCACAAGAGAGTGAGAATGAATTGAAAATAATTCGACAGAATTATCATCTAATTTATCGAACTCTCGTGTGGTAATCGATAAATTATGCTCTGAAAATCATCACTTTTGATATTTTATATTCTTATTTCAACAAATTCATACCCCTCGACTCATTATAAACGGAATGATTTATCCATATGAGGATGCATTGAAGTTTTGAACATGAAAAATACAATTACATTATTTTGTTCTGATGTGTTGAAAGTTAAAGATGCTCCCCCACTCTCCATCAGGTTATTGATTGAATTTGAATGATTCTCATTATCCAATTGCAGGTGAGGTGTCCTGTGATTTTTATGATTTCCTGCTCATTGGTACCTGATTTGGTGAGACACTGCAGAAGATCGTGCGGAATGGTTGGTGATTTTAATTTTTTAACCTGTCAGTTCTGATATTTGCATTTAGCTAGCTGAGTAATTTCTTGAGCAATCGAACTGGACAAATATCAGGGTTCTCGGTATTTGGTATTGATAATTAACTGTGCTCCCCCTTGTACCGTTTTGGAAAACATAATGTTAAACTCTATTCTTGTGGTGGTCAACCCCGCATTATTCGTTTCATCTTTGAAATAATGCATTGAACATTGAGAACCTTCTTCACCACGCCATGCCAGTTCGTATTAAGCGATATGATAGAATTTCTTCTGCAAGCCAGACGGTGTGTTTCCGTCGTAGAGTTTCATCATTTGCTCATACTTGCAGAACTTTGTTCCCGTTTTCCGGGATCTTTCTGTAATAACTCACGCTTGATGTTCTCAGCATCTCTGGCGGATTTCCTGGTAATTTTGCACTTATCATGCGATGGGTTCTTTTCCGATTTTTTTCCTTGGTACTCACGTATTTCGGCCTCAGGAACCCGAATTTGACAATGAAAACGTGCGCAAACTTATATTTTTCTAGATATTCCAGGAAATTACCCTTCTTGTTTCGGCCTGTTTTGGGTAGGCACCATAGCCATTCGTTTCATTTCATTCTCACATAAGATACTCTTTATATCTTCCTTATACATTCTAGGAGCCAAAAAGATCTGTGATATTTTGAGTCACTGAATTAGTGATTCTGACGTAGATTCTCATTTGACAGCGCCGCCCATATGAAAAATGATGGATCCACCTTCCTCCAAGATGCTGAAGAACGTTGATTTGACAAATTCGAAGATCTTCTCCCTTCTTTGACTTCTTGAATGTTCAAGGAAGGTGAAAAAAGTATTATGTGTGAGAAAATAAACTCCATGCCTACTCAAAACGAGCCGAGGAGAGAAGGTTGATTCTCATACTTTCTCTTGGAATATCTCGAGAAATATTAGTTTGCACACGTTTTCATTGTGAAATTCGGGTTCCTGAGGTCGAGAACCCTAAGTACCAAGAAAAGAAATTGAACAAACCCATCGCATGATGAGTGCAAAATTACCGATTACATCTTCTATCAAATTGGTATTGTTTATAGTCTTCTTCATTCTGTTTCTTCATATTGAACCCATAGTCCTTCGAAATAGCGGCTAGTTTTGTTGTTGACGTATCTTCTTCCAATGGCCACCCCGACCTATTACCTATTATTCCATCCAACCATCATCTTGAAATTCGATTGAAGAATCCTGGTTTCTGACTGATGATAGTTCGAATCTTCCAAATGAAAATCCAGAGATTATGCATCGTCCAGGAGTCTGTAGGGCAAAGATAAAAATTTTCATTTTATGGAATCGTCATATTTTGTGATGCACTCCAACGTTGAAATATTTTCCGATGAAAGATCGATTGGTCATCCAGCTCGATGATTCTCCAAGAACCGTGACAGATCATTCGTTTTCGCTGATATTGGTATTGATTCCCTTACATGAAATTCCGATCGAATCAATTAATGATTTCACTGCACGTGATTCATCATGGAAACGATACATCATGATATTGATCTTGGTGTTATCCGTGAAGCAATTATGGCATACGATGGAGGATTCGCTGTCAAATCTTGTCAGAACCAGTTGATCGAATAGAAATATTTATTGCGGGTTCATATATTTTCAGGAATTGGCATTCTCCGAGCGACATACAAACATTGGATGGAGGATCTCCCAAGGAGATTGATTGAGACCAATGATATCCAACGACTGAACAACATCTCGTTCGTATCATATACAATCGAAACTCAGCACAGAATGAGGACCCATGAAGATAATGAACGAGAATGCTGCAATTGAGCTGTCATAGACAGAATCATCTGATTGAAAATGAGAGTATTCATTCTGAAAAACATATACCTCTTTTCATCGGCTTTGTTACATGAGAAACCCAACAAGAATGATATTCCTATTCGTGCATGAAAACCTCTGTTCCAGATGGTAACTCCTTTCAACTTCCACTAGCGGAAGAATGGCAGAATAAACGTCACTCAGAGAGTTAAATGGCATATTGAGTCTTCGAAAACTCTACCAGAGTTGTATTGGATCATCGAAACTATTTCCTCATTTCAGTGTTACGTTACACGTTACATTTCCGCACTGGCTGCTACACGGCTTGGGCTAGATATGCTATCATATCAAATTATTATATTTCATACTATTTTCCATATCATTGAATATTCAGAAGCCAGAATGATAGGAATGATTTCCGAACAGCATTGAGAGATCGTCTGAAACTTCTATCATTTACATTTATTCGAAATACCAAATACCAACTATCTTCCACATATTTCGAGATTACAAAAATGAATCCATATTCATATTGGACAAGCCGTTTCCACCTGAGAAAAACAACAGGAAAATTCGAATCCAAGAATTATTCAAGTGCCTGATCCACATGGAATTTAACAGCAGATTATGGTGCTAATATATATCTAGAATTCCTCCTGAAGAGAGCCAAGCAAAAACAACTATATTGCATCATAAATCAAACCTCGATACGACACAACGATCCGATACGATCGTACGGTTCTGATCGTATTTAATATCCCATGTATCTGATAGATACAAAAACAATGATCAGACCAGAAGTTTTTGCGTTCTATCTCCATGATCCTAACAATAGTTCGGGAATCGCACACCTATAGTTCCATGTAATGTATAACCTCGAAATAAAATTATACACGTTCGGATAGAGAAAAAAGAGAGTTTTCAGATGATGTATCACTCGTTCCACGTTCCCTATGATGATTCGCAAGGGGGTAGCCGCAACCGTCCGGGGGATGAAGTTGCTCGACTAAATCCATCAATGACATGAGTCCCCCTAGAAATTAAAATCGACTTGTATAAGCGTTTCCGAAAATAATTTGTCATTTCCTAGTAAATCCGGGTGGAAAGTTTTCGTTGGGACACCCGGTATATATGATGATCATTATAGTAGCTAGAACACGGTTTTTCAACATGGTTAAGTAGTGATTGATGCATTAGTTCCCAAAGTATGAACATATGAAGATGTCGTCAATGTGTATGACAGTCAGAAGGTGTATCACTAAAAGAATATACTTGATCAAGTGGAGCACATGAGAGCTTTGAGACTTCGAAAATTGACTTGAGTGGTTCGAATTTGGTCATCGCTAAAAATTACAATACAGTGACTAGCAGAAATTCGACAAAAAATATTGGAAAAATAAATGGAAGGTTTATAGAAATTCATTATTTAATTTATTATTTCTTTCAAATGAGACTTGCATTGGCCAAACTTCAATTCTATCCTCTTGTGTACGAGGGACATGGAAGAAAATATTGGGAGTTGGTCGAGGAACAAGATAACATGGATACATACGAAAATTATTGGAGGAACTGACTTTGATTGATATGATATTCCAAATCTGCAATTACAGAAATGACCAGTTATGTGTATCTGAAATCAGGATAGCAGACATTTTGAATATTTCCAAACATTCCACAAATACTGGGGTTCCAATGGACGCACGTTTTTCACCACGACAAAAATTCCCGCCTGTCGTCGATACCTTCGAATATGATGAACATGAAGGGGCTGCGAAATGGCAATTGAACGAGATTCCAGCTGGATGGAATGTTCGCGAATCAGAGTCTCCTTATTGATGGGATTTTCAACACATACAAGGGCTATGATAATAGTGTGGTAGAAAGGAAGGGACTGTGTGATAGTATTCCACACATATAGAATATCCATATTTTCTATTCCTCCTTCAGTTCCTTAATCAATCTCGAGTTCAGCTCGTACATCTCTGATATTTCTGAAATCATTTTATACAGCTTTTCACGATGTCCGAGTCGTGCCTGTCAATCACAATGCTACTGATCTTTTAGCTGAACGATCCTGCCTCGTTATTCATCTCATCATTTTTGTTTCGGAATTCTCCATCAATTTCGCGCTCACGATATTTGACATCACACACATCGATATTTTACTTTATATTCTATGGTTCTAGATCTTTTGTATTATATCCTGATTTGAATCGTTCTGCTTCCATACCTGTTTGATGAATCTGATTTTTTCATTTTTCTTGTTCGATGAATTGACCAGTGTATTATCTGGTCAATTTTTTCTCGGACAATGTATATCTTTGTCTCGTCACTCAACCCTTAGAGAATATTGATATTCAGTCACTAACTAAGATTCACAATCATTATACACCGGTCAATAATATCATCGATCAATCAATCGACTATGGAGCAAAATTTCTCAAGAAGTTGTACGCAAATGGTGAAGATCATCTGAGAAACTCGAGTATCAATTGATGATAGTTTTTCTTGATGCATTCTCTTTCGGAGCTGTCCTCGTATATTTGGGATATATTGGTAGAACTGTACAGAATTGAGGAATCACATCATAATATTTTCTGGAGGTGCAGAAAGAATATGATCAAGATGATTTTCGGCATGGACTCACATGAAGACAATATGGCGATGCTCCACTATACACACAGGAAAAGAACTGAAAATGATGAAGGTAGAGTCATCTCAGCCGAACACTTCAATGGTACTCCAACCGCGCAATTGAGCTCTCAATAGAAGTAGGTGCAAAATTTGCAAGAAGAAGAAATCAACTCCCTCATACCCAATGAGTTGATCCGCAGGATCTAATAGTGAACTCGGTGGATGATATTTGTCTATGAAAATCAGCGCTAATTCACTAATCTATCAATTACAAATAATTGTATCACAAAGGTCGAATATGTCTGGTGAAATACTGGCTTAACGTGGATCTACTCAAGACCTTCCAGTTACTTCATCTGCACGAACACCCTCTAGATAATCCTGAAGTAATCCGGAGAAAGCTGCGTCCATAACTTGTGCTATCGTTACTTGCGCTGTCGGCCTCGTATAATCTTCGGGATAATACCGTAATATCGAAAGCAGCCAACGTATCGAGTGTTGGGAACACATTGAACGGGGAGATGGTTTCAGAATATGTTCCTGTGATTACATAGATGATTTATAGACTCGCACAGAGATACTGGTATCAGAAGGGGTATCTATCTGAATTCTACACTGAGGAAACAAAAAGTTTTACACTTCACATGGAAATTGATCTGTTCATTTGAATGCAAGTAGTCTCCCACTATGAAGCCACCATCACTAGATACCAGTACATTTGGAATGTCTAGAATGAAACAGCATGAAAATGACACCGTGCACGCCTCATTATTGGGAATGGGAATTTTGGTCATATCAGAAGATATAAAGTTGGTCGACTTATGGAAAAGTTGCGCATTTTGATGCTGACTTACAGTCTGGAAAAAGTTTCTAACTATTATAATTAGTTCCTCAAATATTGGAGATAATTTTTGTTGCGCTTTTTATGTTTCTATCTCAAGGAAAGTATTCTAAAATATTATGAAACTCGTTTCAGCATTCATGGAAATGAACCACAGTGGAAAATTGAGTTGACTGCTGGTTTTCTGTTTCATACTGAGCTAACTATTACATACAAGCACTACATACTTTTGATATAACTCCAAAATAAAATTCCACATCGAACCAAGATCGTTTGAATTATATTGATGAAATCATTGAATTTCTAACATTTTCGCGACATATGACAACTTTCATAAAGACATTTCCAATCAACAAATAACAGAAATACTAAAATTCCACTCATGATAACTATCAACACCAGATTCCATGTTGCAGTAGAGGATATTCGCGTCGAGGTATCGACACAATGAACAAGTAACAGTGGTGAAATGATGCACCAGTTTTCCTAGTACGTTATTTTTTTTCCCATTCAGACAACGTGTATACTTTCAAAAATATTGAAATTGGAATTGTTTGATGAAATAGGAATCCTAATATACATCGTTCACAAGACATACTCAAATCATAAAGAATATAAAAAAAATGTAAAATATAAAGAATATGCATAGTGAAAGATGATACTACTTGTGATATCGTTCTTGTAATCGATTTCGTTGTCATATGCTCATCATACCACCATCAACTGTACTATGACTATTCAACTTAGAGATGACAAACAACATTGAAGTGTAGTTTGTTTGTAGTGTAGTTTGTCATCTGTAGTAAAAGTATTCTCTTCTCATTGTGATCCTGCATTTTGTTGCTTTCCTCGCAGTTGGCAACACCGGAAAACCACGAGAATTGAAGAGTGCATGAGACTGTGTTACAATTGGTCGCTGCGTATTTGATAATCTAGCGGGTTCCAATTCGAATTCCATGAATTTTGCAGACACTTCCATTGATGTCATACGAATACAAATTGTTTCTTCGCATCCCTAGATGAATCATACAATATGTATAAAGATAGAGAACTAGCAAAATATCGATTCAATCTGATTCAATTCGCAGACATCGTGAATTTTGTGTTAGGATTGGCCGCTCCTAATATATGACCGTCCTAGGCTTGGGTCAACTGGTCCTTATGGCAAATTCGCCACTGGGTCCAATCCATCAGAATTATTGGAAGAAACTATATAATCTGGCAAAAATTTGATTCAGGATCGAATCGGTTTAATTGTATGCAAGAGGTATGATTTTGTGATTTTTTTTTCAAATAATGCTCCTATAAGTTTCTCTCGAAGGATCGGTATCCTCATATTCATCCTAATAACTAGTAAATTGCTCAAAGCGAATCTCAATCGAGGTCATCCATAGATTTTTATAACTGATTTCTCCACGATGACAATCGGGTTGCGAATATCTGAAATGTAGAAAGATATCTGAAAACTATGAAAGATCCAAAAACTGGAAAAGCAAACTTCAAATAGTCTCTTCGTCACTATGCTCCAATGTGTGAAGCTGCGGAATTAGCTTACATG
The DNA here is from genome assembly GCA_963576655.1 of Gastrophysa polygoni. Classification (NCBI taxonomy): domain Eukaryota; kingdom Metazoa; phylum Arthropoda; class Insecta; order Coleoptera; family Chrysomelidae; genus Gastrophysa; species Gastrophysa polygoni. The sequence goes on from OY755091.1 coordinate 17,204,163, forward strand.
AAAGAGCTGAGTGAGAATGACAGGATTCAAATTTATTTTAATCCTCAAGGAATCCTGGTATCATAATGATGATTCCTTCTTTATTCTCATCACTCTTGTTCTCATACCTTTTTTGAGAAGAGTTCTGCCGGTCATTGTGTTCGGTTTCAAGATGATTTCTTGGTTTACAGATATATCGACTCGAAATCAAATCTGCATTCATACGTACTCTACTAAATGATCGACTATTGACTGAAATACCGATATTGACTGTATGATTTTAAGTGAAACTAGGGAGGTAATCGATCAAAGCATTTTTCACATAAACGGATATAATATGATATATAATGAAAGCCGTTATAACCAGAACGATGGGGTAGTTGCCTATATCAAATCGCGTCTTGACTTCAGTTACGAAACAATACAAATCTCAAACCAGCAGAAAGCACTTCAAATCAAACTCGATCTAGACATGAAAAACACACTTCTCATTACTACCTTATACAGATCACCGAATCCTTATCTCCAAGAGTTCAATACAAATCTTTTTAATTTTTTCGAGAATCATCTTGATAACACCGACATATCTCTGTTTCTGGGAGATATCAATATTGATCTGTGTAATCCGGATGACAGGGATACAACTGAATATCTAAACAAACTGAAAGAATTTGGGTATAGATCCACAATGAAAACACCTTCTAGAGTGCAAGGCAGGAGTGAAACCTATCTAGACCATATTTTCATCGAATCTAAAGATCCAAATTCGAACGAAAATATTTTACCCCTTATATTACACAGTTACACAGTCACTTCACTACTTTACTCCAGGTTATAATTCCAGAAGAAAAAACAGATAAAAGAAAACAACAACAAATTAATGAAATGTTTGAATAACAACAAAATGCACAACTTGTTCAGAAATATTCCATGAGTCGACGTCTATACTGCACCAACTCCATACTCTGCAACAGAAAAATCCATAAATATTACCACTGATACGTTGGAAGCATGCACAAATAGACGTCAGATTAGTAGGAAAAACAACAAAATAGCTGCCTGGGTTACGAATGGATTATTGAACTCAATTAATAAAAAAAAACAAGATGTTTCGTCTTATGCAAGAGAATCCACAAAACGATGACCTGCAAAAAGAATAAAAAAGTTATCGAAACAAGTTAACTTCAATTATCCATAAAAACCAAATCAAAATTTCATAACAAATCAATAGAACAAGATCATAACAATTCAAAAACCCTGTGGGATATCGTTCAACAAGAAAAATAAAAAAAAAAACATTATAGAAAAAATCAAACATCCAACAAAAAACAAAATTTTGTCTGACAAAGCAGAAATTGCTAATGCATTCAATATAACCTTTATTGGAACGGGTAGAACTCTTGCTGATCAGATAAAGAACAATAAGAATTACAAAACAGAGAAATCACCTATTTTGAACTCATTCGTGTTTGAACCAATCAATCCTATGGAGTTGAGAAACATAATTTTTGAATTGAAAAATAACAAAGCAGTAGGGTATGACGACCTGAAGGCGGAAACTATAAAACTAATATCAGTATATATTTTTGAACCCTCGACAAATATATTGAATAGATATAGATTGATAGATTGATAAATTCAAACAATCAATCGTTACACCACTGTTGAAGGAAAAGGATAAATCCGTCATCACAAACTATCGTCCGATCTCTCTAGTTACCCATCTATCGAAAGTATTCGAAAAAAGAGTCGTTATTTTTCTTGATAAACATAAAATAATTTCAGATTATCAATTCGGGCTCAGAGATAATATTTCAACAAAGGATGCTGTTTTGTCATTGAATTCAAAAATCACCCAAGCTTTAAATGACAGCAAACCGGCCTTGTGCGTATTCACAGACCTATCCAAAGCCTTTGACATTGTCAGTCATCATCTTCTTCTTCAGTCGTTGGAAGATATTGGAATGCGAGGTAACATATCGAAGCTATTTGGAAGCTGATTAACAGGAAGATTTCAGGTGGTGAGAATAGACGATGTACTGAGCAGTGAAAAGGTGATAGACTGTGGAGTACCTCAAGGGTCCGTGCTGCAGATGATACGGCCGTCTTCTATAAAACAGATGACTGGAACTCATTGAAAGCAAAGGTTGAAACAGAGTTTTGAGATAAAACGTTGGTTAGATAAGGAACTATTAACTGTTGACATAGAAAAAACACATTACTTACCATTTTGTTGTAATTCAGCTGGAACACCTCCATACGATCACTCAGTAGTCAGGAATGAAACACCTCTCCACATTATCCCCGAAACAAAAATCAAATATTTAGGAATAATGATTGATATGCATCTGAAATGGGATTCACACATGAAGTATACCGTCAACAAACAGGGAACTATCTTATATAAAACTTACTACTTATAAAACTTGATATTATTCATTAGTAGAAAGTCACATTCGTTATGGAATAGCGGTGTGGGGGGGAGGGAACTTTGAATACACACATACACCCTATTGAAGTTAATAAAAAACAGTGGATATTCTTCGGATACTCTATACACGGAAACTCAAATCTTGGACGTAAGGCAGCTGTACTTTCTATGCACAAGTATTAAATATCATGCAAACAAGCATACATCATTGCTTCCCTCCTATCAATACAACAATCGCCAAAGAGATCATTACGTTACTCTCCTGATGGTAAGAGTAACTGCTCAAAGATCGTACTCTTATTTTGCTCCCAAACTCTACAATATGATACCTGAAACAATAAAATCCCTTAAAAACATTCACCACTTCAAAAAAGAACTGAAAAAATACATACTTCTGAATAAGATTATTTGACTACAACGAATATTCCATTAGATGTATGTATGTATCTGTACATATATAGAAAATTATACGTATCTCTACTATATGGTCGACATTGGATTTTGAAGTTTCCTCCTCCTGTTTCGAACAATTTTAACTTTCCAGCTTTCTATGAATTATATGTGTATTTTAGAATAGAATAATCTTTTTTTGAAATAGGTGACCCTAATATACAATTGATGTGTATTAGTTTGTATATGTGGGTAAATGTGTTTTATATACGTTTATATTTATGATAATTGGTTTTATACCTTATAGTTAGATAGTTATTCAATCATTCATCGAAATTTTAATATTTATATATATTGTCTGTACATTGTTTCATACATGTTCATACGTTCGAATAATCCTCGAAACAAGTGTTTCACACTTACCGAGTGATATCAATTAATTGATAGTAAGCTTCTAATACTAATATAATATATATATATATTTAATTTCTCATTCATTTATTGATCATGTATATGTATTTTATATTCCATTCATCCATTACTCTTCTCGCAACGAATGTTTTATCACTCATCGAGTATATGTTTATTTTATTTATCATCATTTACGTGTGTGTAATGAGCATTATCGCGTAAATAAACATTATTATCATTATTATTATTATTATTGTATCTAATCAATGTATAGTCATATAGGCTATTACTGATTCAATTATGGAGATATTGGAAGCCGTATAAGACACAGCAAGCTTCGAATGGTGGCAAAGTTGCATAATCAGAAGTCCAATAAAATTCCGACAAGGAATTTGTGGAGTTTCGACGATTTCAGGAGATAAATCACAGGAACGTACGGAAAACTGCTATTTTGCTTCCATTTTCTACTGATTCTATCCAGAGACAGTAGTAGGGGTGACCGGTGCAATATGATCCCCATAATATTTGAATGTTCATGATTGAGGGTGCATGTAATTTGAAAATTGGGCAAAGTAGGTGTAAGTGCAGTCATAATTTATGAATGAAATCACGACACGGCCATTCTCGTTATCTCATTAAAACGTAACATATTCTCGGATTATGATGTGATGACCCAACTATTAATTCGCCCCTCCATGTAGGGCATAATGATCCTCCGAAAAGAAAATCGAAAAACAATGCGATTAGTGTTCGTTCAAAAAAAACAAATATAGCAACCATTGTTGAGAACGAAAGATTCAATTGCAATGATCCATAAATATAAATGATATACCTACTCGTACTTGTCAATAAATCAACCTTCGCAAAATGCAGACACCGTGTACCTGAATCTAGCACTCTACGCGTACTTTTTCTGCTAGCGCTTGATTATGCGCGCGCATAGTGATCATATACGAAGACGTCGTCAATTTCATATCTTCACTCTTTCAATTCATATTCATTCGATTACTCTAAGAATATATTTGTACCTATAATTTTCCCACCTTGTGAATGGATTTCTGTTGGGTGGTGTACAATAAAAAAAATGATCCAGGACTCATAGGGGTTCGTTTTGCCCCATTACTCTTGTGAACTGAGTCACAACACAACACAAGAGTTGGAGCTTTAAAAGAATTCAAATCTAGCGAGATGAGCAGTTCTCGATACCTGCCATTCCAACATATCATCGAAACAACTAGTACATAATTATAGACCTCATAGTGGGATGCATTCCCTAGATGAACAGCGCCAAGTTATTTGAAGTTTTATAAACTCATCGTCGACAGTAACCACGCAACCGGAATCATTTCGATAGCTTGTGAGACAATATTTATTTCAATTCCACGAAAATTGATATGTACGTCTATGAATTGTTAGAGCTCGGCCACCATCGGATATCTCAGCTATCATCTCCGGTCACCAACTTCACACAACTGAGTCAACGTCAACTGTGTTGTTTGATTATATCATGAACGATAAGTACATTTTTCTGTTCAATTTGAAATGAACAATGTGATGGCTTCATCGAATTCACAGGGATAGAAATCAGAAGGAGGAGGGGGTGATGGTGACATAACCAAACGCAGCTCGAGTAGGTAGTGGATCCAATAATTTTCCTCAAGTTTGGAATGCTACAACAATCTATCATACGAGTAAATTCTGTGAGTAAACCAGCAGTTCGTTTCTAGGCTGGAATCGTCAAGTTGATTTGGTTTCCGAGATCCCCATGCATATAATTTTGTTTTCGGGTTTTTTTCGTTGAATACTTTCTGATGTTGAGAATGGAGTTTCGGTCGAAGTATTTTCATGAAATCGAGAGAAAGATATACTCAAATATACCGTGGAAGATGGTTGAAAAAAGGTTGTGAACATGTTCAAAACATGATATGTAGCAAATCATCCGATTCAGAATAAAAAAAAGGTCCTCAAATTCGACTTCAAAGAGTCAGGGCCGGATTGAAAAAAATGAGCTGATGATAATATGGAAAATAAATCCATAATGATATATATACCAATATGCACGAAGAGTTACTATTGAGAAGATCTACCAGCTTAGTTATACCCGCATAATTAACGCAAACTAAAAATGAGAATTGACATCCGGAATTCCATTTTTCAATTACTCAACTCTTTGTATCTCCTGCGGTTTCATCTGTTCTACTGATGAGGGATTGGATTTTCAACAAACTGATGAAAACATCTTCATATCATTTCCATCACTTACTAGACAGGATGGTTATGTTTCACATGTTCCACTCCTCAATTTATTGACATACAAATTGTCACGATGTTCAGTAACTAGCCCCAGTGGAACCCCATTCACATTAGTCAGGATGAAATAATGAGGGAGAGAGTTCCAGATAAGCCTATTTCATTAATTCAAATCATGCGGCAATCCATTAGGGTTTTCTTAGGAAACATTTCACTTGAATGTTCTACCTAATCCATATCAGATTCAACTTAATGAAAATTAATCTGCTTCTCGGTGTTTCCCAGCAATGCTCGTGGAAGAAGTCTTGCATTCATAATGCATCAAAGTTGAAATGGTTTTCAAATTTTCTATAAGCTCCTTTGTGTTCTGCTCGAGTACAAACGATGCAATCCATTTGAAGTCTTTGACTTTCTTCACGAAATTTATGTTTCAAGGGATCGAACATCCTTTGGAAGTTTCCTTCTCGTGATTCAGGGATCAAATGCATGTTGGTAACTCTAGATCATTGGAATGAATCTTATGATGAATGAATGGTCCCATGATTTGGACATACGTCATGTCATTTCCGTGACTCACTTTGGAAATGGTAATTTTTTCATTTTCATGTAGGAACTTGGCGAATATATTTGCGACTTCCAATAATTCGAGAGAGGTGTAGGGTACTGATAACATGATATATATCTGATGAATCAGAAGAAAAATAGCAAATAATTTTCAGGGTGCCTCACATGATTTTTTTTTTTTTGTATCTTATCGAATACGAATACCATCTTACTCCCATTAGCATTCCAATGAACATTACTCACAAATATGACTTGACTTGTACTTTCTTCTACATGCAAAAAAAATCAAAACCCCTCGTAACCATCTTCTGATGAGTAACAAACATCTTCCCACGTATGAAACTTGTACACAATCATCTAAATACTCGATCTGTAGTGGATGGAAACAATTACAAAAATGAACTTCTGAAATTCATTTCCTTCCACTATTCCATATGAATTCCAGACAAAATTCTAACAAGCCAAAGATGCAATGGATTTCAGAGCGGGAATTGTTTTAATGCTTCATTGAGCGAGAAAGTTGATGAGGCAGGAGTTTGCAGAAAGAACCATTGTTATCTACTCGGACAGCCAATCAGCAATGAAAGCAGTCAACTCAGTATGAATCAATACAAAACTCATCTAGAATTGCTTGGAAGCACTGAAAGAGTTGTCCGGTCGGAATAGACTATTATTCTCCTGAATACCAGCCATACAGGATCGGAAGGCAATGAAAAGGCTAATTCAGTAGCCCAAGAACTAGTGAGTGGAGCTCTGATTGGATCAAAACTACAGGAACAAGTACCAAAGCATAGATGCAAAGTTAATATCGAAATCTATAATGAAAATGAATCCATGAATCTCTGAATGGTAGAATGAGACATGCCGAAGATTTCATCAAAAAAACCCATGCCAACATTCACGCCGAAACAGGAGTATAACTAGAATGCTATTCGTCCTCCTGACAGGATATCGTAGGCTCAACAAACATATGAGTATGATCGGCGTCACAGAATGTCCGTTGTGCAGACTTGGTCAGGAAGAAGAGGACACAGCAGTACACATACTTTGCTACCGTGGAGGGTTTGTCAAGACTGAGATTTCTAATGATGAGAATGATGAGAGGAGAAAAACAAGAAGCTCCCAGATATATGAAGGATCTGAAGACTTGCATCTGGAGTGTTGTAGCATAGACGAGGCTAGACATGCAGACAACTCTGAAGGATTTCGAGGGCCAAACAGAAGAGATCTGAAAAGGTCGAGGTGTAGGAGCATACAGTACGAGAGCTTCAGTCTAATCCAATCTCACTGATACTGTCGAAGTCAAAAAATGTCTAATGATGAGAATGATGAGAGGAGAAAAACAAGAAGCTCCCAGATATATGAAGGATCTGAAGACTTGCATCTGGAGTGTTGTAGCATAGACGAGGCTAGACATGCAGACAACTCTGAAGGATTTCGAGGGCCAAACAGAAGAGATCTGAAAAGGTCGAGGTGTAGGAGCATACAGTACGAGAGCTTCAGTCTAATCCAATCTCACTGATACTGTCGAACTCAAAAAAAATGGGAATTTCCTGCGAAATATTCGTAGAAAAGAAAGTTGCTTCAATGTTCAGGTCCAACCGCGACTGACTGATTCTTATAATGGATAATTGATTGCATTCGGTGAAAATGTTCCAGTGAGTCTCATGCAGGATATTATCATCCAATGATCTCCATCTACATGGTACATGCATTATTATATCACATACATTTTCCTCGACATAGATAATGCTAGTAATATATTTCCTACTCATTCCGGGATGTATGAACAAACCGCATTAATATCACTTTCCACCATTGAACTGTTAGGAATCAGAGTCATGGAACTGACCGTGGTTCACACGTAAGCTGACTCATCACATAAGTAGAGAAAACCCGTTCATCTGCGCCTATAGTTTCATTTAAAATTGACCCCTACATCACTGGGAGAGAGAACATCGAGACTAGTCTCCTCCTTCATGTCAGTCCTCAGTTCGATTTCTGAATTCATAATATACCAGACTGATCTTGGCAACACGAGGAGGTCCAGAAGATATCTTGGTGACATTTTTTTGGGTTATTGTATATCCTTTTGTAACTCATCTGATTGTGTCGAGAGACCTGTTTCCACTCCGAATGTCTGCCACCAAGATTATTTCAACGTTATATCATATCCTGCTGCATCGAAATTGAGCTGACGTGGGTGCCGGGGCATCAGTCTATAGCAGGAAACTAGGAGTCTGAGACGAACTTACCAGAAGAGGGTAGGAAATGATGCAGAGCCAGATCAGACCACAGGAGTACCAAAACGTATAGTACAAGGTCCGTAGAAGACTGGATTCTGGAAAACCATCAAAGATACCAGTGAGGAAATCCAGAAGAAACACATTGGGAAAGAATATACTGAAATATCATGTCATTGAAATGGTAGACCTGTTGACTCTCGAAGGGCACGAATGGAAATTGTAACAGAGCTCAGGTACGACGGGCAAAAAGGCCTAATTTCCAGGTTAGCCTGAGGAGGTGGAATTTTCCTGATGAGTGAATTAGGAGACCTGGTCAACGAACTCTATCAGTATCATATAGAGACATATGATACTGTTACTCTCTATCTGATATGTACAGACGTACTTCGTGATATCTGTATTGACGGTCTTATAGCCAGAAGTTTCGAACATCCGCATTGATTACCTCCAATATCGAATGATTTGAGGATCTTATATCAATAGGTTGGTTGATACTTTGAGAAATTCACATTATTTAACTATCCATGCGTAGAAGTATTCTCAAGTAGGAATATCGAATCTTAGATGTTCAGAAAATATTCGTATGTTGAGTTATTCGCACTACACTTGTTCAATGAATTCTCTTTCAATGCCTTTTCTCATGATCACTGAATTCATCGTGTTCGAAGTAACTTTTTTTTTTCTCAAATAGGGGCAATACAGGAAGCGTAAGGGATCCCTGTTATATTTTGATGAGCAGAGACATAACAATGATCTAATCGAGAGCTCTGTGCCATTATTTTTTCATGGGAGAAACGATGATTTCATCCCGAATGGAGATAGTGAATTGAATAATCACTTGTAGCTCTGATTTTGTGAGATTTGGTCGTTTGTCTCAGAGGAGAAGTATCGCTACTGCTGAACTTCGAGTGGATTCAAATCAGCAATTAGTGAAAATGTTCGCAGCAAACGGAAAACAATTATGCATCATCGTATTCCAATCGTATTCCGAATGAGTTGATGAGTTTTTGAGAAGAAATATTCGGTGCACCAATAATTTTGCTAGTTTCTGCCTAATGAAAATCAGACATCTTCTTGAGAACGAGATCAAAGGAGTTCACCATGAATCATGAGAAGAAGGAACAAGTGATTCGAATACTTTAACGATATACTACAACGATTTACTATAACGATATTTACTATACACATATATATATATATATATATATATATATATATATATATATATATATATATATATATATATATATATATATACTATACTATCTACTAGCTATGAACAGAATTTCTCTGGGATTTTCTGATCTTTTGTTCTGGTCACATTTGATATTGGTTTCGAGTTTACTCCCATAAATCTTAGTGAATCATCAAACTGGCAAGTGAAAAGTGAGTTATTCGAACTGTACATAGAGGGTGATAGTGAGGATTTGATTCAATCAACATACAAACTACTGAGACCTAGCGATAGGAGTTCGCATGAGAACCTCATTATGATTTCTCAGAGATATCGCGATCACCCGAAGATAGTCTTCAGCCCCCATCGATGTTGATTCCTCTTTTCGAAGATGGATCATGATTTGTGTCCTGAATTCAACAAAACTACAACCCAAAATTCATTCAAAATCTTCGCACTTCACACCCTACCTATAAGCATTTCAAAGTTTTGGGATATCCTTCTCAATTCGGTGATACATCAAATTTCCCGTAGTATTCCATCATATATTCCATTTCCATATCATTCCTAACGATTTTATCGATGAGAATAATTGGATATGTCTTCCGATCTTCAATCTCACAGTCGCCACGAGTTTTTCGATGGATGAAATGAAATTGTATTCAATCAATCAAATGATCTTGCTTCGAGATATTCGAATCATCTCAAACGTGAACATTCTCTGCGAGTTTGCGGAAATCCCTCAGCAAAGTTTTCTGTTAGATATTCACACATTGATGTTCATGACTCCGAGAGATATCATAGTAGAGTTTAAATTCCGTTATATGCGGGTTCTTACTCTGAAATTGAATTTTGTTTGGATAACTTCCCAGATGGATGTGAGGTAGTTCCGTAATGAGGATTCTATTCTCATTCATATAACTTTGATGCACTGCAGAAAATTCGAGGGATTTGTGGGAGAGCGTGTGAGTAGTCATCAGGGGCAGGAGTTAACTGATTGAATAAGGTTTCATGTGGTAGTTTTCGAGATGAGTGATATGTATGATGAAAATGAATAAGTTCGTTGTATGAAAAAGGTTAAACAGCCAATTTGATGTCTGTCTGCCTGTAAAGAAGCGAGTATGGAACCAACGTGTCTTGCGACGTCAGCACCTGTCCTGAGAAACTGTACCGCTTCTTTCTGGAGGTTTTCGTATCAGACGATATCAGCTTATGATCGATTCCGATGTCGAAGGGAAATTCCAGTGCCTTGACGTTCTCTCAGTGCATCCATCTCGCTCAAACTCGGTGCACTTAAGATGTAGAATGAGGGTGGCAGACAGTTTGTCCAGAATAACCTGCTGCCAGGCCTCGACCACCTGGTTCGTATCAGAAGACGTCAATCCTTCCAGCTGGGTTTCATTCTCCAGCATCTCTCGAACGGTTTCCACTTCGATATTCAGTTGAAGGATGAGGAGAGGATGCAAAATTACCGTGTGATCTTAGAAGGTTGCCAAAAATGTCACTGATCGACGTTTTCTCGGAGTCTGGTTGCTTGTTTATAGACATGAAAGTAGAGCTTGGCACGAATGTGATTACTCATGAGATGCGGTGAGCTTTCCTTATACCAATGAGCAGCCGTCAATTGTATTTCTGTCTCTTCTGAATAATTTCATCACTGCTCGAATGAATTATAATTCATTTGATCCATAAATGAAACTTTTCAGGTTACTATGCGAAATTCGACCACATCGGCTCGAGACCTGTCGAATTCCGCTTCACCAAGCCTCATCTATCAAAACTCTTTCCCTAGCGAATTATTTCCTGATGTTTACAACTCCTAACTGACTTCCGAAGAACAATTCCGATAGTTTCTTCTCTCTCAACTAGCTCCACTAGCTCACACGATATTACTAGAACATTGGAAGTTTGCATCGAGGAAACAATAGGAAGCTTTCTCGAATGGATATAAATGATCAGTCTATCACAGTTCCAGTGGTAATAGATCGTAGGAATACTTCAAATCTGTCGATTGAACTGGGCTCCGATTTCATATCAGTTCAGCTTGGAACTTTTGATGATTTCGGTTTTCTCCCAAGGAATCTGATGTTCTCCAACAATATCCCAGATAACTCTTATGTTCAACAGAAAATGTTGATGCACTGTATAAAAAGCCTTCGAGTGACTGTATATTTGGTAGTGTGTTGATGTTCTGAGTGAAATTTTTGATTGAATTCTCAATCAAAATTGAGTGTATTGATAATTTCTTCCATTAATGGAGATATTTACAACAAATCTGAGAAACTCCACTCAGATGAGAACGAATCGAAGTGGATAACTCTTTCCTGATGACTTCTACTCTATACAATAACTCACATATAACTGAATGTGCAAAAAAATGGCGAGAATCACTCTCTTTCGAGTGCTTTCGCCAAATATTGGGCTGAGCGAAAAGAGGAGGGGATTACTGGTTCATCAACGCCATAGCCATCGTACTAATGTAAGACGCACGCATCAGTTAATTTTGCAATGTTTTTGCGAGTCGAGGTATAATTTTGACTTGCATCATAACTTCCAATATCCCGGTGGATTATATTTTTTCGGAATAAGTGTCTACTCAACTATTACGATTCTTAAACTGAAATACAATGAATCTGTTGAGTGGTGCAAGTTCTACAAGTTGATGAAATTTTCAAGTGATTCTCGTTGATTGAGTAAACCAAAGCTGAACTAATGAACATGCCAATTATGAAAAATATTGTATATTGATTGAATACTGATTCAAATATAGTTTTTGAAAGCCTGACTCTCATTATTTCGGTTATAATGTTCGAGGAACATCGTGTTAGCCGGCTGTGAATTTTGGGAGAGGAGGAAGATCTTGGAATTTTTCTTGAAAGTTTGGAGGTTGTGAGCATCAGGAGAGACTTCACGAGGCAAATAATTCCACAACTTTGCCGTTCTATTGATGAATGATGCTTGGTATAGCGATGTTCGACAGGTCTCGAGCCTGACAGTGTAGAGGTGACCAGCTTGAGCTCGTCTGGTTTGTCTACTAGGAATCGCGCGTGATGGCATAATAGATGATATTTCCGTTGAGCACCGACCGTGAAAGTACCTATAAAAAAGGCAAAGATTGCCGACCTTTCTACGATGATCTAGAGAGGTCAATGATTTGGTGAGTCTTGTATCATCGACTAGGCGAATAGCTCTCTTCTGAATTGAATCTAAAAGCCTCAGCGTATGTTTGGGGGCTGAGCTCCAAACATGTGAACAGTACTCCAGGACAGGTCGAATTTGTGCTTTGTAGATCATGAGCAGTTGCTGGGATGTGAAGTATCTATTCGCACGGAATAGAAAAACAAGTTTTCGTGAAGCAGTTTCCGCAATGGACCTCACAATACATTCTCGTATTGGCAGGTGTATAATCATTCAGTGAATTCATTTAGTGTTATTGTGATCAGGAGTGAGTCGATATGGCTCATTTATAACGGAATTTTATGTCAGTTATGATTGAAAAAACCTAATACTATATAGAAATTATGTCAATATTGAGTGAGTGTACACAAAAAGGAGTTGAAATGTACTCATTTTGGTTGTCAATTGAACTCCTTGAGTATGAAAATGGACTCAAAAATGATTTGAATCACTGTTGGATGGAAATATAAATATTCATTTGATATTCTAATCAATCCGCATTGTGTTGAATGTTACTGAGAAAGAACTAAAAAATGGGATATACCTGATCAAAACTGAGGAAAATGATAACTCATAGAATTACCATTTCACTCACTCTTATGAGACATTATTGGGTGATATTTGAGTGAAACTTCACTCATTTCTTCTTCAGTGTGTGAAATTTTCGACACACATACTCATAGGGAACTTATGAATGTACTGTCTTCTTGAAGATCTGTTACATATTCCAGAACATATATTGTATGAGGATTCTTTTTCAGAATATTCAATGTGGTCACACCACGTATGAGTAACGTCTGTTCGTACGCTCCGTTCTCTGTCTGATTCTCGCTATAAATTTTATCTTCAGTTGCTACTCACTCCTCATGTTTTTCTGAGAGTGATCGGGATCATCCCTTATCAATTTGCAATTATGGTACTGTGGAGAATTTTGAATTTGTTTCTATGATCCCCTCTGATAATACAGTTATCCTACCTCGACTTCAGTGAATGCCAATTCTATTAGAAAACATAAACATCACTACAAAATTGACATTAAGCTTGAAAATGAAGATGTCTCTTGTTCAGTACAGAACACAAACTATTCACTTCGATACAACAGCTGTGTATTGAACTTCGAACACGATCCCCTGACTGAGCATCGGTGGTTGTAACTGCTTATACTGCAACCGACTTAGTTGAATAGAAATTCCTGATTTGTTGATTGGTGTAATTCAGACTCCGTAATCACCAAACACAATTGAAAGAAATTCAGTATGAGACAATATATTACAAACGTAACTTCAAACTTTGATTACTTGAATGGAACTCTTTACTGAAGTCGAGTTCTCATGAAGTATTGCTCACGTTACGGAAAGTCTCCATTGATAATTCCTCCACTTGAAGTTTCAAATGGCAAATTAGACAGTATCGACTGAAGGAATGATAAACTTGCCACGCAAATGCTGAATACTATCCTGCAAGAGACTTTCCAGAAAAAAGTCTCGATAACGTACTTTGAATTCATTCACACACTTCACACACAATTCACTGGCAGCTCCCAGAGGACTAATAAGTACAATGATGCGAATGAGATTGAGGATATTTCATAGATAAAAGTGCTCACTACTCAAGATTCCGCTCGAAACACAAAGTAATGGTTCTTAGAAGAGTTTCCAGCAGGATCAAACAAAATCCAAGAAGGAAGAGGTCAGGATTTGACGTTACAGCCAAATTTTCAGTTCCGTGAAAAAATTAAAGAAATTCTTAGCTCCAGGAATGACTCATAATGATTTCTCATTGCCCTCAGGATGCCAATAATACGTTTCGAATTATATCCCATTCATCTGATGTCCACTCAATTATGGGTGAAACCCAATTTGATATTCTCTTTCATTCGTTGATCAACCAATCTATAGGAGAAGTAGAGGAATATGCCTATTTGAGAACTGAAAAAGTCACGAATGAAAATTCTCGGCTTCATTCTGTGATGCGAAAAATGAGGTCATTTGTTTTAACTTCAGAGATCTGCATATATTGATTGCTCTAATTGCTCGTACGTTCACTAATTCGGAGGGAAATGCAGAGCAGATATCGATCAAAATCCAGTTAGAATGCAATTTCGAACTTCATCGCCTACTATGTTCTTGTTCATCATGGAATTCCATGAAGCGTTCATCCCAAACAGCAAATATATACGTTTTTGTATTTCATTTCGATTCCACACAATGAATCAGTTGAACTTCCATCACCATGTAATCACTTTGGAAAAAGATGGAACGTCATCCCTCTTATCCTCGGAATTGTGTGAATGAATGGATATAGCAGAACCGTCGATTTTTTTACCACTTCCTGATCCAAATACTCCAAAGGGATTACTATACTTGTGCCAGATCATCTTGGATAGAATTCATTCAGAAATAACTTCTCTTGACGTAATTCCAGGCATCTCTGAACTATCGAAGGATATAGTTGTGAAATCTACGAACATTTCGACACAATAAACATTTGTATTTCTCCAATCCTCGTTATGTACAAGGAGAGGATTTCGATTCTGATCGAGAATCAGCTTTTGAAGCTTACTTTTATCGGAATTTCGTTATGTCTGTATTGTCTCCATTCAGTTTTCCATAACTTGTTCAGAGGCGACGAACATATTCCTTCCGAATTTGTGAACTTTTTCATTTTTACCAGAGTTTGCTTTCAAAATTCCGTATTGCCTTCGTTTTCTGTTCAAGCCTCCTTCATTTCTTCTTGGTCTTCTTCGAAATACACAGCTCTTCCACATGGGCAATCATTTCATCAAAATTTTTCTGTGATATCAGTTCTGGTGATATCACAATGAACTCCACTCATTACCATCAATATTTTGAGTATACTTGCAGAGCGATGGCAACATAAATCTGTTGTTTGATCCTGCATGTCCTAGAAATTCGACACCTACTTTTTACTACCCGATAATTTTCCTTAGGCTTTCCTCATTCATGTTTCTTCTTGGCCCTGATAACTTCGACTCTTCACAAATGATTCAATGAAGTTATTCAGTATACCAAGTTCCAAACAAATCAATGCGTAGGTACAAGATCACGAGGACGAAAAGAAACCTCTGCGTTTCGTTCCAATCCAGTAGTTTCTGGAAGCATACTATTTTCTGGCACACTGCTCCGGATAAGACTCACAGTGACATTCATGAACAGTGGTGTCTTGTTCTTGTTTGTCTACTAGAAATCGCTCGTGGTGGCATGATAATTGAGATTTCCGTTGAGCACCTACCGTGAGAGCATCTGTTAAAGAGAGAGAGATCGCTCACCTTTCTGCTATAAGCTCTTTTGAATAGAGTCTAAGAGCTTCAGCGTTCGTTCGATGGCTAAACTTCAAATATGATGAACAGTACTTCAGGACAGTTCGAATTTCCGCTTTGTATATCGGGTTGCGATGAGAAATGCATGATATCTTGAATCGAATTCAAGCTTGATGTACAAATCGAATGATGTAATATTCTTCTGTGTTCACATTAGCGTATTGAGGTTTATGGTCCGCCATTTTCTTGTGACTCTTCGTTTTTTGATTATGCCACACCCCATCACATCTATTATGGATGGATTCATGGATGACGCATCGCTTGAAAGTATACGTTTTTTTTTTATTTTCATTCCATTACTATATTTTCTCCAATTTCAAATGTTCGTTCTGATTGTTCCTTTGTTGTTTTTGATTTAGTTCATACTGAGTTTCTCACGGTAGACGTTCGTTAGGAGTTTCCGTGGTTAGAAACTCATCGAAAAACCTCGAGGAGGTGATATATGACTTCTGGGCTGACTCAAGATGACTCTCCACAATGACATTTCCGTGATACTCGGTTGTCTCTGACACAACCGCGTGCGCCATGGCCAACCGAGAATAACTAAACACGAGAAAACCTATGTGGTTTCCTGGAATAGATGATCCGAGTTACTCTGAAGTCTATGACAGGAGACTGCCAGTGAGGATGGACTAGGGAGTCATTGATGGAAAGAATGAATGTAAGAGCCCCCAGTACAGATCCCTGAGGAACCCTTCCATTCATGATATGAGATTTGAAAAATATATCATTCACTTTGACTCCATCATTTTCCTATTGCTGATAAAATCTACAGTCCAAATAGATGAAAAGCTCTGAATCCAATGATGTACAATCTGTTCAAGATGAAGTTCGTTTCTGAACTTTTGCCTATTTCCCGACAATGATATTGTTTCTCTCATTCCTTTGGATCAACTTATTCATGTACCCATATCCGTAGTTGATCAAGATTGAACCTCTTTTCACAGAATCAGAAAATAATTCGATAGATCAAAGTCGAAATATCATCAACTGTCAGCGTCAGACAAATCCATAATACCAAATCTCATGCAAATCAGTCGAATAATGCGTCGGTTTGCTCAATAATTGAGGCATTGTCCTTCTGAATGAAGAAAACTGGTCAATGATTGAGGATGAAAAATCAGTTTTCATTGGAATCTTGTATGCATCATAAGCGTTGAACATTGGAAGAATCAGAATGATGTTTGGAGAAATGGAATGAAGCTGAATCTCGCACCGAATGATGATCAATATTATTTCAGGAAACCCAGAAATGTGTAGGGAATCATTCGACATGAAACTCATTTCATTCCATCTCATCAGGGATCTCATTTTGAAGTATGATTTGGTAGTCTCCAACGTATTCTTCCATGATTGAATGAATTCGTTCGTCAATGTTCTTCTGCTCCATCCAGACGAGGTTTCTCTTTCCCATTAATATAATTTAATTCAGCTCGGACTCTTCCAACGATGCATGGTATCGGCTTGACCATCATGAACTGTTCAGGAATACTGTATCATACTCTATCATATGTGCACTACAACTCTCTATATCACTTTTCAGTTCCAACGGAGAAAGTGACTCTAGTAGAGTGTAGTGTGATGATGTGTACGTTGCTGTAATTGGCGAATGCATTTGTCACAAGAATTGAACAAAAAACAAGGAATACACTCTCTCCAGATGTCACTAGATGGCGCTGTTAGGCGTGGCGGATAAAAGCTCCATCTAGGATCTCAATGACCACCTCATTACCATCAACAATCAGAAAACTGGACAGATCTGGTGACCTACCAGATATACGACGGATGATGATGAGTCGAAGTACTACTATACTTCCTCAACGACTTGACCACATAGATATCTGATTCAGTGGAGCTTACAACACCAATGAGGTGACCTAATTCAGAATCTAAACTTGCAAGGAGCCTTGGGATTGCCTTAGAAATTGTATTCTCTTGTATACCTGATTCTAATGGAAATAATAAGCTTTGGGGCTGATGTTGCAAATCAAATGGTGTGGTTTTTCTCCTTTATTTCTACTACAACATTGTTGAAATGAATTGATATCGATTCAGTTCATTTCATACTTGAAGAAGAGCAATGGAATTCAAATTGGATGATAATCGAATCTAAATGTGTAGATGAATCCCATGAAGATAATTTCATCGAGAGAGCTTGAAATTTCGTGACTAGCTCGAAAGCCACAGATGACTATGGGTGTTTTGTACTGAAAGGATCCCAATACTCCAACCACATTATCAATTGGCGTCACGCTTTCGAGAAACGGATAAGATTTGATAATCGATTGAATATTCAAGAACGATATTAGGATCAAGAAGGTCTTCATCTCTATCTGAGACATATTATTATGTCTTCTGCCGAAAAAATCAATGAAATCAATACCACTACAGTACTGCTCACAGTATTATCGATGATCCCTTCAGAAATCAACGAGGTCAAATTGTTTGGTGACATCAAGAATCCGCAAGACTTCGTTGAGATATCGAACCAAATCAAGAGAGAGAAAATGTGTTTATCATAATCATCATAAATATCATGTGAGGTCCATTGCGGAATGTGCTCCACGAAAACTTGTCTTTCTGTTTCATGCGAAGAGGTACTTCACACCTCAGCATTCTCTAATGATCTACAAAGCGCAAATTTCCATAGTCAGAGCTCAACGGAAATGATGTATTTTCTGCCACCACGAGTAATCTCAGGTACTCAAACAAAACACTAAAGGTCAGGCAGTTCATCCATTGTCAGGCTGAAGAGTCCTAGAAGAATCGTTCTTCGCTATATGGAAAGAGCTATGGAATTCTTCGCATATTGAAGTCTTTCCTGATGCTAATGAAATCCACACTTTCAATAAAGATCTTTAGATCCTACTATTTTCCACCGTGGCTGACACGATGTTCCTCGAACATCATTGGTTTCACCTATATATTCTGAGGAGAATAACGTTTGCTGCTCATTCAATTGCTCGGAGACCTCTCGTTCCACAGTTGTATTATCAAAAAATATATCTCTGTTGGGATGATTCCATCGATTCTGGGATGCTACTTCATTCTTCTGTCTAGTCAAATGACTGAGTTTAACTCTGACTTTGATGATGAATAAACACTCGTCAGCATGATCCTCTTCGGATTGTTCTGTGATGAGATACTCATTTGGTCATCATGTCTTCAATAACCGACCATCGCATAGTTTTGCTAGCCTCGCATGACCAGATGCTATCCAAGTTTTTCGCTACGGTCAGTCAATTTCTCAATAGGACTTGCAAAAATTCTCCCAAGTGTGTGTGACTCTGAACCGAAAAATCCATTCTCGATAACAAAGTTCGAAACAAACCAAGTAGAATCGTTAGAAAACCCATCAAACGTGTGAATCGAATCGGCTGAAACTCATCTCAACCCTGCCGCAATCTAATCTCGAAGGCTGGTAGGACAAGTTTTTCGCCATGAATATAAAAATCAGTTCGGCATTCCTCTATGCGCTCGGGCCCTTCCTTCGATGGTCTCATTATTCTTGAAATAGCTGCACGTTCACCTGTCAATGCCGGTTCGTCCCAGAAAATTACCCGTCAGGCGAAAGGGAAATGAATGAATAAATAATGATGCTACGGCACATCGCGTATACTCGGCAGGAATTAAATAACCGAACAAGATGTGGGCCCGACGATATTCCGAAAGGAACTCATTGGAGCATGCTTTCTGGAAGATGAGAAGTATCAAAACAATATCATCAACTTCTCAATAACATATGAGGAAGTGGAATCCACACTCACAGAACTTTCTTCCAGGAGTGAAGAGAAATATTCTATATACTTTAAAAATCCCTATTTTCGGAGTGAAAAGTGGTTCTCTGAGTCCCTAGTGATTCGGAGTACATTTCGAATCTCCAGGAATTTGAATCGGATTCGTTTGCAATGAAAGCTGAATTATTGAACTCATTTTCAATGAGAAAAGTGTTGTGTAGCGTTCAGATGTAAAACGTGTTCAGAACAATATTATACCATAGAAAGCAACTCAATTTCTATCAATATTATCATTCATGTCTACCCCACTTATATTATCCAGTTTTCTGGATTTGTTGATGTTGACGCCTATGTCTGTTGCAATTGTGGCTATTATCATCGAATATACGTCGCACAGTGACGATGCTCCAAGTTTTTTCGTCTTTCCCAAAAAATATGCTAGCCGTACCATTTCTTCTGCAAATTCTTGAACGTTCCATTCTTTGCACCATTCAATGAACTGATAGAACTGTTCCTCATCGAATACTGTCTGTAAGTTATTTGAGGAGGTGGTACATTAATTCTTCAGATCTTTTGTGGGATTTTCTCTCATCGTTTCTTATAAAAGTTGAATAGAAGTTATTTACAATCATTCCAATATATTTATAGTGAGGACAGATTTGAGATCTGCCTCAAAATGTCACTGCTCTTGAAATTGAACCTTTGGATACGCAAAAGAGGAATTCTCGCATTTGTCGGTGACACCTTGTTTTTGGAAAAAATTGAAATTTTTTTTTAATGGACATGAAACTTCAACTCATCTCAGTGGACGTCTCGAGAACGAATCTGCTCCCGTTCCCAACACAATTGAAATATTTCATCTTTGCATTTTTTTTTTCAATTTTGAGTTGTTTCGACACTAAAAAGTGACAATTTAGCAGATGGAGGAATTCTGATTACGGAGTGATCTTCAATATCTGATATTAAATTTGCCGTTTTCATGTTCAGTTTTGAGAAGTGGATACCAAGTTCTATCTATATCAACTGAACGAGAAGCAATATTATCTTCTCCCTTCAGAAGAATGCAAGCAGACTTTTCGAGTTTCCGTTTTTGGTTGTTGTTTTCTCTTCCTATGATCCTAATATTACTGCCATCGGCTATATGTTGTCCTCCTTCAGTAAGGATGTGTTCAGCGAATTTTGATTCGTCGGTATATCTTTTCTTCATCTTGTTCTCATGCTCTTCCATCCTCACTGATGGAGGCCTGCTAGTTTCACCTGTATAGCATCTCCCACAAACACATAGTACTGTACGGTAAATATAATTTTTTGATGGTTGTTCTTCATTTTTTGCTTCTGTATGAATCAAAATCGATCTGACTGTTGTTTCTGTCTTGAACACTGTTTTCACTCGAAACTCGTTACCAACACGCCTAATTTTCTCAGATATTCCAACAGTGATAATAAATGTTATCCCATACATTCCTGGAACACGCATGAGAAAAATTGTAGAACGTTGATCAGATATAGTAATGGAATCTATGTGCAGGTATACTACTCATATATTGACGAATCGCGGAAATAATTATATCGAAAAACAATGTCTTGAAGTGCAGAAGCTCATCAGGTAATCCTAGTTATCAGAAAAAAATAATTATTCATGATCAGACATATCTCTCCTGGTTTACTCAAAATAGTGCACGGAGATTAGTAGGTACCTGAGACATTAGGTATCGCAAATTTCCGAAAACAGATCTCAGACAATTCAAGAATTCGAAAATCCACTACCTACACAAATGTGATTCCTAAGTAAAACTTGAGCTTCATAAAAAAAATTGATGTACCACTAGAGACATGTGGTATGCTGCGAAATAATTTGAGAACATGCCTCTACATTTCCGCCTTCATTCATTTGTTTCAGTGCACCATGTATATTCGTCTTAGCAACTATTCATCAATATCTGAACTGAGAATATTCTGTTAACTCCCATATTGGAACACTTTACTGTTACGAAGTTTGATTTCCATGAGTGATACATATATCTTACTCACTTCAACAGCTCAAGTTGAATGAATGAAGACTGAGAACATATTCTCACCATGTCTCTCGAAATGTCTATTTCCAAACCGAGTGCACTGTCTGCATTGGCATATAATCATATATTCCTCAGAATGAGTGAGTTGCAGTTGCAGATATGAGGAAAGAACAGTGACACCAAATCTCAACTTGTATGAACATACGTGGGAATAATTCGTTAGCAAACGAAGAATCGATCACTGACCAATAAATATCCGATAATTGTGAGGCTTGTCTATTTGAACATCTCTTCTTATCACACTAGTGATATGGTCTCAACAAACTTGAATTTATCGCCTGGCCAAGCGCATCGGATTTGGTTTAGCAAACCGCAACAATCGGTCTCGAATTAGCCAACGATCAATGCTCGAAACTGTTTCCTGGATCCCCTTAGTTGTGAGAATATAGTTTCCGGACAATTGTTTGTGGGACATAACTTCTGGCGAATGAGACAATGGTCTGTGAAGTTGTGGAATTTCGACTTTCTCTATCGCGAACGTGAATAGATTCGCATTCGATTCTATCGCAGATAATGACCTTATCCACATCACATTTCACCAAGGACTGGCTAAGTGAGTGGGATGGAAATGCAGCTCCCAAATTGCCAACTTGTGACGAATGGTTTCGAACTATATCAGTTTCCTTGTTCGCCCAAACCGTGATCAATACAGGTATTGTTTGTTTTTGAGAGTCAACTGATTGATATATGATGTTATTCATAGTCATATCTTCAACAACCCTATTCCATCACAGTATTCTATCCACGTTGGGCACTTCGAAAAGAAGGCGTTGAGAAACAAAAATGCGATGAGTCCACCAAATAGAAATTTCCATATGAATTTTTGAAATGTACCATATCATCTTGATTTTCATCTTAAGTATGATCGGATGAGAAAAGTACCGAGAGAACTTTCGAAGAGAAGGCAAGTGTAGTAATAGTGCAGTGAACAGTCTAATGAAAATGTCTGACGAAGTTATGAAATATACAGGGTGTTTACTAACTTGATGTCAATTTTCAAGGGAGTGATTTTCGAGCCTTTCCAAATAGAAAACTCCATATGAATGTTTCAATTTCTGAGATACAGGGAGGTGAAATTTTCGAAAATAAATAGTTTTCCATTGATATCTGAATCACCATTCAGGATATTTTTATGGAATTTGGCATACTTGTACAATTTATCAAGAGGCATTATTTAGTGTGCCATTGATTTCTCTCGAAATTATTTTTTGGGATTCCTGGAATTCCCAATCATTCCCAAGCCAATTTGATCTCTTGATTTCTCAGTCAGAGGCACGGTTTTCGCTTCGGAAAATAAAAACCTTTTCACTGCATGATCATAAAAATATCGGTTAAATGACAATATCACAAATCAGAGAAATATATTGTTCGATGGATCGATTCATTGATTTATTGAAATTTTGTACATGGTGAAAAAAAAATATGTTTCTGTTACAAGTTTGAGAGCTATGAGTTCGTCCTTAGACATAACAAATATAATATCTTTCAACATTTCCATATTTCCTGGCATAATCACAGTATATTCGAATTCTTTCTGATGATTCGAATTGAGGTTTTGGTGATTGAACTCCTTTCCTATTCCTTTAACGAGTTGAGAACTCAGACGTTGTGGACGGTTATTTGAATAATGCTGAAACATGTTGGGGAATAACAAAGTTGAAGTTGTTGTTAAATCTCCTGCTACATAATTGCACATTGAAGATTATCCCGTTTGTTCCTGTAGAAACAAACGGGATACAAGGATGGCCCTAATTCCATTATCACCTGGTCTACAATCATTATTCGTACGCCTAGGGCTGATAGCACAGTATGCGTTGTTGACGCAGTTTCTTGCCCTGTTTAATCTGGATGAAATTACGCTCTCTGGAATATTTCGAGAAGAGTTTCGATAGAAATTCAACTGACAAAGGAATAGGAATTTCTGTAAAAGCAAACTATATTCAAAAATGTTTTCATTCAAATGGCCCGGAGTGATCTCGGAGAGAGATATGCATATAATGTATACAGGGTTTCTCACGGAAGCGCCGTTCGTTAGGAGATTTTATAGTTCTTGGAACTCTGAGTTCTAATATTCCTGGGTTCAACATTCTTTCTCATTTTTGATTATTTCCAAGGTCATACCACTTCCAGTTATACTATGTGTTGCCATCAACTTTCTGATTTTCGATAGAACAACCGATATATCGTCACATTTTTGGATTCTTGATGAATTTTTCAACTGTTTCTAAGCTCGAGTTCTTCGAAAATTCTCAAAGATGTAGGATTATTTTCAACACTTCGCCATTTACTCATTTCCAACTGTTGGTAAGTGCTTCTGGGTAGATGGAAGCACAGGAATGATGGTTTCAAAAAACACGTCACCAGTTGAATCAACAATGAAACCGTTGAAAATAGGTATAGTGAAACTTCATAGCGAATCAATGCAAAATCGAATCCTGCATCCGACCATCCAAATAAATACAGGGTGTCACATTTCAGTCTATGCCAAAAATCACATCAAAATAGAAAATATGGATCAACAAGAGAACCGTTGGAAATATGTATAGGAAAATTTATTGCAGATCGATGCAGAATGAATATCTGCGAGATAAGTAGGAATTTTGATATTCATCAAATATTTTTGTTTTCAAAACATTCTCTCGAACAAGGTTTCACTGACACATAGAAAATTCCTCTTCCAATTCCAAGCCCAGTGACATTTTGGGGCAGATCACAAATATGTCTCTACAACAAATAACTATATCTATTTTCATTTTTGAGAAATGAAGAGAGAAATTCGCAGGAAAATCAAAGAATCTAGATTTATCTCCATCTCTCTCTCTATATTTATATATATATATATATATATATATATATATATATTTCAGATAATCTGAGATTTCTTCTCCCCCTTTGTGGAAGATCCCAAAGGAACTGAATGGAAGAATAAACCACATCCGATCAATTCATAGACAGTGTTCAGAAAATATATAGGATTATGATTCCATGAATGATTTCTCTGATGAGTCAAGTATAGTTACTGGCTTTCCATACACAAGGTTTGATTTTCCAGAACATGCCGTGAATGTTTTTTATGAATCTGAACGTTGTCGAAACGTTACTCGTTTTGAATGCGAATACATCACTATATGATTCCTTCCATTGATTCGATACTTTATACACACTTCATATGATGAAGAAATCACTGTAGTACCATAGTTTGAATTATTAGTATGCTGTATACTTTGGCAGTACCAACTGCCCCTTTCCTCTCAATATATTCATGTAATTACCGATGGTTTCTATATAATGTATAGAAATCATGTCATACTGTGTACATATTCTTCGTGAAGAGTATAATTTACCAAGCAGCGGAACTATGTATTAGAATTCCTAGATGAGGATTATAGATTTTCATTCCACCTGAATATTCTACACTTCCACTTCCCAGGTTTCCCATTTTTCCGAAGCTCTATCAGCTTGAAATTATCAGTTGCATCCATGATTCAGTTCGAGAGATAATGAAGAGTGTTTTCGTTCTCATCAGATCTCTAGGTGAACATATACGTCCCAATATTCCGACTTCTCTCAAGTTCCTGACAATAAAAAATATTGTTTGTGGTCAAATAATATTCACATTCTACCTGCACTTCAAGTAGTAGCTCGCCTAGTCATCATAATTTCTTTGGATTTGTAATAATATCATGTCCCTTATGATCATGATGATAATGCTCATTTACATAAGTAAAGATCAGAATATCATTCTGTGTGATGGTGATGATCAATATACTAACACTAAAGAACCCACAACAGCCAGAGCAGTGCTTGGGACATTTATACTCTATTTCATTCAATTGTTTTATTTCATTTATTACCGGGGAGCCCCCAAATCGAATCAAATAATATCACAAAGGTGAGAAATGGAACATGTATTTCATCAAAATCAATCCTGAAAACTATAGTATGAAAAAGTGTCTATAGGTTAGGGTATGAATATACTGATTTACAAATTGAAAATTAAAAACGAGTGATAGTTATCTCTGTTCCAGTGTCCTTCTGGATATATTGGAAGAGCGACTTCAACTCTGTCAGCATCACATATCATTCTTGATGGTGGAAAATATCTCCCGAAATTGCATCTATGAGAATCTATTACATATATCTGACTTTTTCTATAATCAACTTGCGAGAACAGATTTGGAAAAATCAATTTTAAAATTCAGTATATCATGAAGGAATCTGATATCAAGGCCATTTTCGATCGAACTGTTCGATCACACAACGTGAATCCTCACTGCAACTCTCACTCACCAAGCTCCTTTACGACTATTCCGAAATCTGTCGAAAAGCGTAGCGCAAATAGAGCGTATGAGAGCGCTGAACAATTTCGCGGGATAAAATGTTTGAACTGGGAGTCGTCAAATATTTGTCCCGGGAGGAATTTTTATTAGAAATGTATCCGCACGAATTTCGTCGAGCCGGAGGGGTTAACTTGTGACTCTGAGCCGCCGAATACCTGGGGGATAACGAGGAGGGTGTGGGAAAGGACGGATGTTCATCCCGAGAGAGAGACAACTGCATGGATTTGGTGTAACAGGTTTTCCAGAACATCATCAGAGGAGAGCAATCAATCGGTTCCAAAAATTACATACTTCTGTGGAATGTATCTTTCGAAATATTGTCATTTCCAAATGTACACATTATTATGTTATCACCTTGCAAACCTTGCTTTGCTCTCATTCTCAGCCTGGGAATAATTCGTCGTGGTCATTAGCTCATGTAACGTTGTCAAAAATATCATTCTGACAGGGGAATTGAATCCGTCTATAGTAATTGGAGGTGAATGAACCATTTTCTCAAAAGTCATCAATCCTTGTAGAAAAGTATCGTTGTGTGTGCTGAAGGATATGAGAACAAATAATAAAACAGTAGTCAATTTGATTCAGTCAATTGAGTAAAAAACTGCATGTCAGGAATTAAATGATATCGAGGGACATTCAATAGAATGAAGTTTGGAAGTTCTGAAAGAATAACTTGGATGTAGAGTGCAGAGTACCATTTATCAGTAAACAGTAATCAGTAATTAGTAATCAGTAAACTTGAGTATGTTCTAATGGATTAGATGACATACTCTACTTATCCGAATGTGTAGATAGCTCCTCGATACATATATCATACAGCAAGCACAAGGTGCCCAGGACGATATAACATCGGGGTCTTCTTCATCAGTCTCAGCTACGAATGCAGATTCCATTCATTACGAATCTGGCATAGTTATAAGATAAGAACCAAAGCATGTGGAGAATGATGGACATCACTTCATAAAGAATTCGCTATCTGTAACTCAGGGTCTGTGTATTGAAAATAAAGTTTTTTTTTTCTTCTAGTGACATCAAAAGTCTAAGTCGTCCTGAATCTCCCAAATACCTTCACTCTCACGTATGCAGATGAAGCTCGGCGTTAATGATCAATGCAGGAACTTCGATGTATGATGATCAATGCAGGAACCTTGGTGTGGATGACCGATGCAGTACTCAGCAGCAGAAAAGGATCTGGAGATTCCTTTCCCAGTTCCCAATCTTTCGGGATCCTGGGTTTTTCTCTCTCTCGTTCGGCCTCAAACTACTTGTTTTCTTCTTCTATGGTAACGGCCTACTTCCAAAAATGGCACACTCTTCGGAAGGAACATATAGCTCTCCAGAAGATACGGGGTGATTCATGATAATCACCACAACCGCACCACAGCTATCGCATCTACAGGGGATTCATGGGTGTTCCTACACACGCGCACTACAACTTGATTCTCATTGACTCGAATTCATGAAGTTATTCGTCCATTGTTCTTGAATGTGTGACACATTCATGAAGTAATGAATTCTTCAATAATGGGATTACATTGCAAGACGTCATTGACCAAACTTTGCTTCCTGTTCGTGGAAAGAGGTACTTTACACCCCAGCAACTGCTCATAATCTACAAGCAAGCGACAATTACTCGCCAGTTCGAGTACATGTTTGTAGTTCAGCTCCCAAACCGGAACTACTCTTTTTCTTCATATATTCCCATGCTCGCCAAAGATGATGCCTAAGGTGCCACCGCCAGCTATCTCAGGTAGGAAAATTAGACGAAATCAGGCTGGTCACCCCTACATCGTCAAGCTTTCGAGAACTGCTGGACTTCGGTCTACCAATACCTTCCTTCTGTTCCAACATTCCACCATCGGCTAACACAATGTTG
Source organism: Gastrophysa polygoni (assembly GCA_963576655.1). NCBI lineage: Eukaryota > Metazoa > Arthropoda > Insecta > Coleoptera > Chrysomelidae > Gastrophysa > Gastrophysa polygoni. The sequence continues at coordinate 17,232,153 of OY755091.1, forward strand.
GTTGCCTTACCATTCGTGATTTTAAGTGTTGAGAACATGGGAAGAGTTACCTTTCATTAAATATCAAACTTAGATAAGATGCGGATTTCCAAATCAACAATTCCTCAGCAAAGTTGAAACGAAGAGACTCAGTTTCACTCTTTGTTTGAATAATAAGAATTGGTTGATAATCCTAGTTCGTTCAGCCGGTTCAGTCAGTCAAGTCAAAGAGAGATTTTGAAACTTCGTTCGGAATGGAGTTGTTCTGTTCAGCCTATGACTGTACAAATAGATTGAAAAAAATATCAAGATATATCATTCCATAGTCAACTGACCTGATAATGTTGAACGAATTTCAAATGGACCCTAGTTCGCGCCTAGACGAAGGAGGAGAAATCCAACCAAAGAAAACGGCAAGCGAGAGGAAGGCAACCAGCAGTGATCAGCTGACTGCTGGTAAAATTGTAACTTTCTCTATTGCACATCCAGACAAATCGATAGCTCTTTCGTTTTCTTATGTTCGTTTCAATGCACCTTTCAAGTCGGTGAGGCAAGGGTTCATCTATAGTAGAGATATATATAATATCACATCTTTGATTGAATCCTATTATATATCAGTCTCAGAAGTCTTGAATACGGCATAGAGAAAGAGAAAGTGACGAAAGTACAAGATAAGTGAGAGATAAGCTTTTCGAGGATTCTCAATGGGCATTACGAATAGTACACATGATCAAGCTGATATGAGAATCTGTGGCTCCACAAAATGAACTCCTTTCGGAGGCAAGAAGGTTATACTCGGACTCCTAGTGAGTGGCAGAGCAGCTTTCTTCTTTTTCTCCTGTTCGATCTTTTATTCCGATCTTATACTTATACTTCTACTGTTTGTGATTCAGATGGTTCACCCAGGAAATCCTAAGATGATTCGAGATTATTGAAACTAGAGTTTCTCATTCCATGAAAAGATCAGATTAGCTCCTCCATCGACAAATTGTAGGCATGCAGAGAATGTATATGGCAATTCATTATATTCATACTCAGTAGCTTGGGAAATAATATACAATGAACTACATACCTATCAGTATCAGTGAAGAAGAGTTCGGAGTTCAGGAGCATCATAAAATTTGCCGTTTTATTGAT